>JARYGA010058013.1:0-48242 GCA_030545235.1 Helianthus tuberosus
TAGACGTTGAGGATAAACCGGTATTAAAAGCTCTTGTGTCCTTGGACAACCTCGGTATCTTGCCAACACTATGCTACGCTCACGATGGGTGCACTTGCCCATATGTGTGTTTAGTGTTAGTAAAATATCGTGTTTTATAAATTTAAAACTTGGCTAAAATAAGTGTTAAAGGGGCTTAAAATATACACCTAATAAATATAACACTTCGCACGCATCAAGTTGTTGGCGCCGCTGCCGGGGACACAAGGATTTTAAGAAAGTTAGGAATCAACGGCCTAATCATTTTTTTTTATTTTTCTTTTTAATTTTTAGGATTTTTCTTAGTTTTTTAGCTTCTGCAGAGCTCAGCACGGGCCGTGCCTGGTCAGACACGGGCCGTGCCCAGCATCATCACTGGCAGTTTTTATTTTCTGAGTTACAGAGAGCTGAGCACAGGGCCGTGTCGGTGCAACACGGGGTCGTGTCCAACTCCCAGTAACTAGGATACAGAAAACAATTACTGTACCTCTGACCACGGGTCGTGTTCACTGAGCACGGGGCCGTGGTGAACATTCTGACCAACATTCTTTTCTGTTTTTATTGCAGGATTTGGAACCCAGGCGCCACATTTGAACCTCCTACGTAGTGCATGAGCTCCAGTTCTAGTAGAGACATAAAAGAACCCCTAGAAGAACCCGAACGCTTTCTCAGAAAAAGACTTAAAGCTAAAAATCAAGAGAAAGCTTCGGGGGACCCAATTCCAATGGCGGACCAACGTACCCTCATGGATTACCTACGGCCCACCGTAGGCAATCTCGGCGCCGCTATCAATGCACCGAATGTCGAAGCCAACAACTTCGAACTTCGGCCGCATTTGATACAAATGCTCCAAAACTCCGCAACCTTTCATGGGCTTGCGGACGAGGATCCCCATCTACATATTACTAATTTCTTGGAAATATGTGACACTTTTCGGATCAATGGAGCATCAAACGACGCCATTCGCCTTAGGATGTTTCCATTTTCACTAAAAGACCGAGCTAAGGCTTGGCTTAACACCCTCCCAGTTGGCTCGGTAAACACCTGGGATGAACTAGCCCAAAAGTTTCTATATAAGTATTTCCCTCCTGCTAAAACGGCTAAATTAATGACTGAAATTAATACATATTCACAAGAGGATGGGGAATCCTTATATGAAACTTGGGAAAGGTTCAAGGAGCTTCTAAGAAAGTGCCCTCATCACGGTCTAGCGGTATGGCAACAAGTATCCTCTTTCTACAATGGGTTGTTGCCACACACAAGACAAACACTTGATTCAAGCTCCGGGGGACTTTTAGGTAATCGTCGCCCAAATGAAATATATAATCAAATTGAGGAAATTGCTCAAACCAATTTTCAATGGCACACTCCCCGAGGTAATAAATCTATTGCCCCGGGCGCCCATAAGGTTGATGAAAGCACCTCTTTACAAGCCCAAATCGAGGCCCTCTCTTCGAAAATCAAAAGGCTAGAAATGACAAAAACGGCCTCGGTTATGGCTTGTGAAGGGTGTGGTGGGTCACATGAAAATTGGAGTTGTATGAAAGAATTAGATGAACAAGCGGAAATGGTAAACTACATTGATAATAGACCTAGGCCGTCGGGTCCTCCAACGGGTACCTACAACCAAGGATGGCGTAACCACCCAAATCTTGGTTGGAGAGATCCCGGAAATAGTAGTAACCAACAAAACCAACGAACTAATTTTCAACAACCACAAAATTTCTCTCAACAACAAGGTGGAAGAGAAAGGCTTGAAGATACCCTATCTCGCCTCATCTCCGACACCGAAAAGAAAAACTCGGATCGATTTCAACAATTGGAATCGAATTTTAGAAATCAACAAGCTAGCATTCAAAACGTTGAAAAACAATTAAATCAACTAGCTCAAAATTTCTCCGAGAGACCACAAGGCGCGTTACCAAGTAATACCGAAACCAACCCAAAGGCGCAAGTACACCTCATCACGTTGAGAAACCGAACCGTGGGTCCCGAGGATGAGCCCTTACCACCAATTGAAGGAAGTCAATGCCAAAACACTACTTCACCCACACCTCAACCAGAAAAGGCTCCTTCAACAACTCAAGAACCCACAAAGACTCATCCGATTCCGTACCCCGGTAGGTTAAATCGTCAAAAGACCGATGAGCAATTCGCAAAGTTCGAAAGTTTACTAAAACAATTGCATGTTAATATTCCTTTTATTGAGGTCCTAACCCAAATGCCTAAATATGCAAAATTTATGAGGGATTTCCTCACTCACAAAAGGAAAATTGAATCATTGCAATTAGTTAACTTAGGCGAAGAATGCTCAGCTTTAGTACTCAACAAACTTCCACAAAAGAAAATCGACCCCGGGAGCTTCACAATCCCTTGCTCGATTGGGAAGTCCCCCGTCCGTAATGCTTTAGCCGATCTTGGGGCTAGCATCAACCTCATGCCCACGTCAATGTTAAAGCGACTCGGCCTAGGAACAACAAGCCCTACAAAGATGAGCATACAACTCGCCGACAGGTCCGTCAAATTTCCACAAGGTGTCGCTGAAAATCTGCTAGTCAAGGTTGACAATTTCGTCTTTCCAACCGACTTTGTCATCCTAGACATGGAAGAAGACACAGATGTCCCTCTCATCCTCGGGAGGCCATTTCTAGCCACCGTCCAAGCAGTGGTGGATATGAATGACGGAACTCTAACATTGAAGTTTGGGGATGAGGAATTAAAATTTGAATGTGGAAAGAAAGTAGAGGAAGAAGATCCGGTCAACTACACGAAGGTCATAGACTCAAGCTTGGATGACGCTCTCCGACGGTGTAACATGGGATGCAATACCTCCCACTTGCGTAACATATGACCAGGCTTTGGGTCTAGCCAAGGACCCTTATAAACGTGGCGCACCATGGAGGCATTCCACGGAACTATCTTTAGTTTAGTTTAGATTAATTTTCTTGTTTTCTAGTTAGTTTTAATTTTCAGGAATAAAACACACTTGAGATGGCAAAGGATACAAGGGAAACTTGAACCAGCACCCCATGCAGGAAAACAGAACCGTCCGATAATTCTCTCCATTACAGAAGGTTCAACACGGGCCGTGCCCAACCAACACGGCCCCGTGCTGAACCCCCTGCAGAAAAATGCCCAGTTCAGGTAACTGGACACGGGCCGTGTTCACCAGACACGCCCCCGTGTCCAGGCTTCTGTTTCTTTTCTTTAATTTTGTTACTGGCACCTGAACACGGGGCCGTGTCCAGACTGCCAGTAACATAAATCTTTGCTTTTAACACCATTTTACACATCTAATTAACCTAAAAATTTATTTTTGGGACACATTGAGGACAATGTGTAATTTAAGTGTGGGGGGGATGCTAAAACCTTGAAATTTTGCAAGTCCTAAATACAAGCCTTACACAAAACTCTATTGGAACCGCTAATCACCCCAAAAATTTTTCAAAAATTTCATTTTTTTACTTGTCTAGGTTTAACTCGGGAAATTCAAGTTCTCAAAAAGGTTATATTTTTACGAATTTACAACCGATAGCGTCGTGATAAAAAGAACCAACATAAGAAAATTATGAAAAGGCATAGCAAACCTAGTTAAAATTTGATTATATATACTTGATCACATAAAAACCCATTCCCACAAAAGTGAGTTTTGAGCCTTTATTGAGCATACAAATTTACATCCTTAGACTAAATGCTCATTTTTCGTTTCTTGTGTGAATAGCCGCTTGGTTCTTACAACTCTAGAACTTGCCATGACGATACATTCCCGGTCCTTATCAACTTAAACCCGAGTAAGTAAATGATGGAGGCATTTGGACTAACCTTTTTTCTTCTACACCATTTATTTTTCTTTTTTTTTTACCACCTACCCAAAATCCCCCTAGTTAGCCCCTTTGAGCCTAAACCTTTTCATTTCATAACCCAACACCCTTTCACCCACCAAAACCTTTTTCATTTTTTTTACCCTTTGTTTTAGTAACAAGTTCGGTTTTTCGTATGATTGAAAAAAAAAATGTGTTGATGATGAAGCAAAAGAAAATAAACAAACAAGTTCATTAAAAATAACCTTGTTTGAATAAAAGCTTCATCAGAATAAAAGGTGACAAAAATAGAAAATCCTACGAAAACCTACACTTGTTACGCTTTTTCACCCTTTTTCTACTAACCACTAACCACTAACCCAACCACCTACCTTTAACCCAAGCCTAACCCTTCACCCACAAAGTCCTCTTGATGTTTACAAAGGTATAAAAGTTAAAAAGGAGGAGGATTGATTGCTTGGCAAGCCTATGGTAGAAATAAGTTCCATGCCGCTCTCGAGTGATTCACTAAAAATACACCTTCGGCCGAGTGTGAGTGATTTCTCCCGTGAGGTATGTGAACTTGTATATAAATGGAAATTTAAAAAGGCATGTAATGCCCGATTAAGTAATTTCTCTTATGAAAAGTTTTAAATAAATCATGACGAATAGGATTGTAAATAAATAAAAAAATAAAACTACATAAAGAATCTTGGAAATCCCGACACTCTACGACAAGCCCAAAACCTTCTCTTCTACCTATTCCATTTGGGAGTGTAAGCCACATATTAAAGAGTTTTGCTTGAGGACAAGCAAAAGTTCAAGTGTGGGGGTACAAAAACTTGATGCGTGCGAAGTGTTATATTTATTAGGTGTATATTTTAAGCCCCTTTAACACTTATTTTAGCCAAGTTTTAAATTTATAAAACACGATATTTTACTAACACTAAACACACATATGGGCAAGTGCACCCATCGTGAGCGTAGCATAGTGTTGGCAAGATACCGAGGTCGTCCAAGGACACAAGAGCTTTTAATACCGGTTTATCCTCAATGTCTAATCAAAATAAAAAGTTTAGAAAAAATGTTTTAAATTAAGAAAAATAAAAACTAACTAAAATGCTGAAAATAAAAATAAAAGAAAAAACAGATAGACAAGATGAATCACTTGGTTCCGACTCGTATCTAGTATAACCTTTGATTATTTCCGCACTCTTGCACATAATTAAGAGATTATCTTAGTTATTGTAGTAGGCCCCTCTTTTGAAGGTGACGTTACCCTCACCCCAGTAGTTTGAGTCAGCAAGGATACAATCCTAAAAGGGTGGATTATTGGAAGATAATGAATTAAGTTATTAATGCAATATTATGGTAGGCCCCGCTTTTGGCGGTGACGTTACCCTCGGCTAAGTAGTCTGAGTCAGCAGGGATACAGTCCTAAATAGCCGGGTTATAGTATTAATAGTAATTAACTTATGAGGGGATCAAAGAGTTTGGACCCCCGCCATCCAATACTGTGAAGCATTGAAGGATGTCCTACTAAATTGGACCCAGGTCCATTGCAGGACCTCTAAACGCTGAACAATGGCAAGACCTTTACCAAACCGTTCCCTTAACCCCCGACCAGGTAGCCAACATACCTCCATATAGACCGTGGATATATGAATGGTGAAAATCTTTTATTTTATATAGACAGTAAAATAATGCCAAGACACCACGGACAAACGATAAGGAAAGATCACCTTCAACATAAGTAACTAGTTATTAAAGTCATTAATACAAAACCAAATAAAAAGTGCAAAAGATTAGAAATAAAAAGTATTATACTAGACACTTTGTCTTCACCAAGTGATGTAAGAGACTTAGGCAAACATGGCCTTGATTGTCAAGAACTCTTACGATCAATCTTGGATCCCGAGACGACTCACACACTCTACGATGGACAATGGATGATGATGGTGGATGATGGTGTTATGGTGGTGGTGGGTGGTGGGTGAAGTGTGAGAGAGGTGGTGTGCCAAGGGATGAGTTGAAATGAAACCAAACACTCCTATTTATAGGCTGAACAGAAGGCTGGGCACGGCCCCGTGTCCGCTGGACACGGCCCCGTGCCTGTCTGACACTCTCTCTTCATTAATTGTAATTCACAATTACAATTAATGCGCCTGCTGTACTTTCGCCACGCCCCCGTGTTCACTGGGCACGGCCCGTGGTGGGAAATAGAAGCTTCTATAGGTTTGTCTTTTCTGCTGCTTCTTGGGCACGGCCCCGTGCTGGCTGAGCACGGGGCGTGTTCAGTCTTCTGTCTTCTCTATTTTGCTTGGGAAGATGCCATTGAGGGGTCGGGCAGTCCACTTATGTTCCTTTTCTTGTATGTTAGATTTAGCTGTCTTTTTTGCTTCTTTTGTGAATTTGAGCTCATTTAATCCTGAAAATACAAAAGGAAGACAAAAACACTCTTTTTCCAACATTAGTACTTAAAAAGGGTTAGTTTCATGCCTCATTTGATGTAAGTTATATGTTGCATTTTACACACATCACAAAACACTTGTAAAGGTTATGAATCACTTACCAGACACAACTGCAGGCTTCACAACAGTTGTCCGTTTGGTCGTTATCCTCGGACGCTTCCTCCCACCGGCACCAGCAGCCTTATCATCTATCTTTCTCTTCTTCTTCTCATCAGCAGGTTTGGAACCCGCAGAGGATCCACCTGCCGCCGCACCAGCACCTGGAACACCCAAACCCTCAAGGGTGTCAGATACTACCACGTAATCGGTATATCTGCGGAAACGAGAACGAAAGATACCTGCCGCCTGCGGCACCAAAGCGGGAACAACAGTAGCCTCAGGTTTTTTCTTGCCGCGACCCCGCACAGCTTTCTCCACATGCTTTTTCTCCGCATGCTTCTTGGGGGCACCTTTCACCTCAGATTCCCCCAAGGTCCCAAGGGTACCTACGTTTAATTCATCAAACAAGCAAATCAGCAAGATGAACTTTATAAGGCAAGTAAGCAGATTATGGATTATACCTTTGCCTTGCGGCAGGGGTGCATTCAGCGCTTCGCGTTTAGGAACACGAAAGTTGTCAACAATGGTCAAGTTAAAACCTTCACCTTCCGCACACGGAAGTAACTCAACCTTTCCAGTGAAGTTCGGATCAAATGTCCTCCACAACGCAACATCCTCTGATAGTACACTTACAAAATCAATAGCATACAAAGGGAAACAAGGAAACCGCAAAAGAAGAGAAATACTTACCACCACTCTTTTCCCGCACAACAGGCCTTGCCTTCCTATCAGGCCTGGTCAACATCATCCGCAGCACCCACAACTGCGAGTTGTCCAGCCTCTTATGCTCAATAGTCTTCAACCTTGGGAACCACTCCACTGTCTCCGCACTAGGAAGAGCAATATCCTCCACAGGGATGGTCTCATTAACATTCCACAAGGTCATGTTAGCAACAACCGTGGCAGCCTTAATGTAGAAGAACTTGGTCTTCCACTTTGTAATACCATTCGGAGGGGTCATCAGCTTGGGGCTCCCATACCGTTGGCCAAAAGAAAAGAACCCGGTATTCACCGTCAACTGGTAGAACCGACGGAAGTTTTCAACAGAAATTTCCAGAACAAGAGCACGAAAAGTGTACTCAAAATTTCGGATCCGAATCATCCCGAATGGACTCACCTGGGAGATATGGAGTTTGTAATACTCCAAAACCTCAGCAACGAACACAGTCAATGGTAAACGAAGGTTACCATCAACGAAGGAATCGGCCCACATGGTGACGTAACCGGCCGGAGCGTCGGCACCGGTTTCACCTTCCTGTGGGAGGACAGCCCCATACTCCTGGGGCATCTGGATGCCGGTCATCAGGTTGTTAAACAGAACCTTTGACAACTTCAGCACTGGTAGGCCCCCGCCGGGGGCACTGCCACCTTCTTTTTCCTCTTCCGCCGCCACCGGCGAAGAGGGATCAGGGTTTTCACCCTCTGGTGTAGGAATTTGTAGGAAAGAAAGAGAGAGAGAGTAGAAGAAGAAGAAGAGAGTAAAAACCACCAAAAGGTCGTCGATCTTGTACTGATGCAGTAGTCTAGGGTTTTCAAAATGTGAGACAGAGAGAGGCAACGAACGTTTTTAGATACATTTGGGGAATTCAAAAGTTGAGAAGCAGATATGAGGTTTTTTAATTTTGATTTTTTTTTCTAGCTGGAGCCCATTGAACAATGTCCCGCCCATTTAATCCCTAGTTTAGCGTTTATTATAGTTTTTATGCTTGGTTGTACAATAAGACTAAACTTTAGTAATGCAATTTATAGTTTAGATTTAAAAAAAAAAACTTTCCCCCTTTACTTAATTATATAGGATTTTGTTACTCCTTTAAAATAGGAAGGTTTGTTGATATTTAACTATAGTAGTAGATTTAAAAGTGATAACGCGACTAAAAGTACGTCGGGTTTTAATCATTTGTACACAAATGCATCGTCTACTTGTACATTTTAATCCGTGCGTCGATATTGAACAAGACAAATACCGAAACGTCAACAAAAATGTGTAGGTCGTGATGCTATCTTTGGATTTTGTTTAAACATTATAATTTATAAGATATGTCAAGAATACGTAAAAAAATTATAAGTTTGTTGTGGAAGGGAAAAAAGTGTAACTAAATATCTATAATTTGGTTAAAAGCCAAGGATTTAAGTGTAATAAGTTTAGGGGCTAAAAAATAAATAGTGTTTAAAAGACCAAACTACCCTCATTTTATGGGTCTTTATATAAATAAGGGGGGAAAAGTTCTTATTTTTTTGGTATCTTAAAATGTCATTGCCTCATGCATAATAATATAGTTTAGATTAGAGTAAAGAGAAAAATGCCCGGATAGTCCCTGTGGTTTGCTCTATTTTCACCTTTAGTCTTTAACCTTTTAAAATTACAGCTATAGTCCCCAACTTTTCAAATTTCGTTCTCGGATAGTCCCTAGCATGGATGAGGGTTAATTTTTTCAGTTAAGTGAGTGTAAAATGACAAAATTTCCCTTAATATATAAAAATAATTAAAACTCTCAACCAATTATAATATTAAAAAAATAGTGGGCCCCACCATAATCCCTATCCCTATCCCCACACCCACCCCTCTTTTCCCTTTATCAATTCATCTTTCTCATTATTTTGTCTGTACCACACTACCACCGATTAAGCTGCCACCACCACCACCACAAATTAAACCACCACACCACAACCATAAGACCCATAAGTTCAAAATAAAAATTCATCAAAATTCAAAGTCTAAATCAGATGGTTGGCCCCATGGTTCTTTAACTTAAGGGGCTGTTTTGTAGCCTCTTAATGACCATTCAGATGCTACCTCTTAATGGTTTAAAACCTCTGAATGAATAAGAGGTAACCTCAAGTCTGAATGGTTAATAGGTAACCTCTGAATGGTAAATCATCACATGTCACATTCTTCTACCTTCTCATTGGTAAAATTCTTAATGGTTCCGTTAAGATGTAGCCTCTTAATGACCATTCAGAGGCTACCAAACAGCCCCTAAGTGTGGTTTTTTAGAAAGATCTGACCATAGGGACCAGATCTAATGTTGTCCATGGTACCAGCCTCCAGACCCATGAGAACAATACAAGGGACATACCGGCCACTGGAAGCTAGGGGTGTTTAGAATTCATTTCGAATTCGAAAAATTTGAAATTCGTTTAAATTCGATTCGATTATCAAGAATTCGTTTCGATTAAAAGAATTCGAATCAATTCGAGTCAAGCCAATCGAATACGAATTTATAATTTCAAATTCGATTCGATTCGAAATTCGAATAAAAATTATACATTTTTATTTATTATTTTTATATATAATGCATGTATAACTTTTATTAAGCTATACTCTAAATTATTTTCAATTTATTTTCCAAGTATTTAAATTACCCATTACCAAGCCCATAACCAAAACCTAAGTAACAAATCTATCAATAGATTTATAACCCTAAAAATATTAACTTGTAACGTGGAGTGGTTATTCCCGACTTCTCGTTTTGACTTTTAGACTTACGGTACTTTATTTGGAACTTTTTAATGTGATATCGTGCTTTATGGCTTCTTTAAATTTATGTTTCATTTTGATAGTTTCTTACATGTTTTTAAAGAATCTGAATTAAATCGAATTTATTCGAATTCAATTCGAATTCGAATTTTTAATCAAATACGAATTGAATACGAATTGGGTTTTTTATTCGAATACGAATTCGGTAAGTTTTAATCGAATTCGAATCGAATACGAATTCAAGGGAAAATAAAAATTATTCGAATAATTCGAAAATTCGATATTCGATTCGATGAACACCCCTACTGGAAGCTTCATTGAAATAGACGTTGATACGTTCGAGTTGAAGATCGGAGTTGGATCCGGTGTGGCGGCCGGTGTGGTCGATGGTGTGTTCGGTGCAGATGACTTCCCAGAACTTGGCGCCGATTTGGTTGCCACATTGGCCTCCTTGAATGGATGATTGTTATTGGGGGTTGTGGTATGATATATATTATACAGGGGTGTTATATAGATAGAGGTGGTTAAGGGTGGGAGAGAGATAACATAGGAGAGTGAAGGGGTTCGTGTAGTGATGGAGTGACGGTGGTGTGGAAATGACGGCCCAAATGGCGCCAGGTTAGTGAATGTGTTTTTTTTAGGGTTTGAAAGTGTAGCACCCGTCTCAAAGAATCATGATTATAATAATAAAACACGCATTTTATACTAAAATACGACTTTACAAAAACTTTTCCAAGTTAACATTCTTACATGTCAATAATATTCAAATATAGTACCAAATGTTTTACATAGTTCACTTAAAACAAAATCATATTAGATTAACGCGGAAGCTTTGTTCGATCGTGTGTTCGGTTCTTGTCCATGCTTGAACTTCATCCGGGAATCCCTTGACATATACCTATGACCAAAACCAACTTAAAAGTTAGCTTTGGTAGTTAAATAACACGATTAAACAAGTCATATAAGTCAAACAATTAAAATAACAACCAAAAAGCCCCTCCAGACCGTGGCCTATGGTCTGAACCGTGAGTCACGCTGCAGCTCAAACAACCAAACAGCCCCTCCAGACTGTGGCCTACAGTCTGAACCGTGGGTCACGCTGCAGCCCAGCTATTCCTATTTTTCAGTTTTGGTCCTTTTTACGAAAACGGCCGTAACTTTCGAACCGTTTATCCGTTTAACCTCACGTTTCCTCCTACGTGATCGTAATTTAATTCTCCATCACATGGAGTTAAAATCCAACATCCGAATTAACATTATTTCAGACTTTTAAGTCTTCAGCTTACTACCTTTTTTACCAAATATTGACCCGTTCATGTTTTTACCAAACCAACTTATTTGTTTGACCTCCATTCCTTACGAACCCAATATTTCCAACATTTTCATATCATATTAGGTTTCAATCACGGGTTCCTACGCGTTATTGACCCGTCTTTACTTATAGTCTTATTTTGACCCGTTATGGGTATTTATGTCCTTTTAAACATAATTTACACCCATTTCTCCTATGCCTCATAATTCCACCCGTTCATAACGAAAAGTCTTCCACCACAAATATGATTGTGGTGGATTTAATGAAATAGACTAACTATTCCTAGTTTTATCTCCCGGATATGTCATTTTACGGCAAGACGCATTTGAGGCATTCAACACTTGAAAATTTATGCGTTCAAGTTTTTTTTATACGCATCTAAGAGTTGCAAAATCATAATATAAGTTTCTAAACAACCTTTATGGGTCGTTTTTCCCAATTTACCCTTCAAGGGCATTTTAGTGAACATTAGCCCCTTATTTACCACGAAGGGCTATCGCTACTTATTTGACCACAAAGTATATTATCCACAACTATATTTTTACGTACCTAGCTCGGGTCAACTTATTGACCCGTTTCAATACCTTGTCTCTATAATATGCTAATTCGTAGCATTCTAATCCATAAACCATTATTATCCTGTAAGCGTAAGACTTGACACATACTTATTAGTCGTCATTTGTCAAATGGTACTACAAGTCACCCTTTGACCCGTTTGGTCTAAACGGCCAAACATTTTGCATTTGAAATTAGAATGGTATGTTTATACATATATACACCATCTCGTTATTTAACCTAATTCGTCTTACGCCGTAGGGTGTCTTGTAACCTTTACTTATATTTGTCGGCACATGACTAAATTACCATTTTATTTCTATCCTTATTATGAGTTACCCCACACGGTAACATTTCCAGATTCATTATATACTTGTCATTTACGGCCATATTACCATTTACCTATGTTTATCCTTCATCATGGTTTTTACCAAATTTTGTGTATGTCCCGACTCGTATCAATTGCGTCGGAAATCCATTTTTCCCAATATTATTTTTTTATCGAAATTAAAACCTTTAGAATAACTAAATATTCTACAAAAGGTGTAAGTTTCACTTACCTTGCATCCGAATTACGCTTTTCTTTTCTCACTTGCTTCGATCGACCCGCTTCCATCCCAAGCTTCACCTAGCTTATTAAGCGCCTACTTTCATTCATCATTCACAAGGTTGTTAGATTAGTCATTCTAAATCATGACTTTCACACCTTATGAATCTTTGACTACTTTCTTATTGAACTAAATCATAAATTATGAGTTTAATTCTTATGTCAATACCCACTTCAAATCAAGTATGAACTCTTAACAATTTCCCCTTTTTGTTCAAGTAGTTCATTTATACAAGTTAGTATGGTGTTTATAAACACCAATACGACATCAATTTCATTAAATCATCTAAAATCCATTTTTTATAAGCTTTAACGCATAATTATTTATAATAATCAAATCTGCGTTTTTACCCAACTTTTAGCATTTTAATCCTCACTTAGGCGTTTCATCAAACACCTAGCGGGTCATATTTTTATATCATCAAAACCAAGTTTATGACTTGTAATTATCATCTAAATTAACTTCAATTAAAATTTTTACACAAGTCTTAACATCCATATTTCTGAAATTTACTCTTAAATTCAGATTATGCTAGAACAAGATCATCAATTCTAGGGTTTATCAAGTTTTCTTCAAGTTCATTAATCACCTACAATGGTGATTATGAACTCTATAATTAACATGAAATCTTTTAACAAGATTTCACCTAGGGTTCATCTCTAGACACCATATCCCTTCTAATTTCATTCATGCATGATACAATCAAGTTCAATCTCAGTTTTTAACAATTAACCTAGAACTTGAGATGAATCAAAATACAAGAATTTTGCATACCTTATGATCCCCTCAACAAGGTGATCACTAATTCGTGCTTGAAAATCGATTTGGAGCTGATTTGAACCCTCAATCTGATCAATTTTGACATGCTCTAGGTTTTGGTGGGGAGCTTATGTCGCCCCTGTGTTTTTTGTTCGACCAGACCTCACAAATGAGGTATTTGGTTTTGTTTTTAATTAAAATTAATAATATAAGTTTCAAATTTAACAACATTGGCCCCTCTAATTTGATTAGTTAATTAAGTAGGGCACAACCTACTTATTTCCAACAATATTCCCCACTTATTAACTAGGTTAAACATTCCTAATTGAATTAGTGGGTTTTGGGAATCTATGACCAAGTTTAGCTTAAGTCCCGTTAACTCGGGCCTTCTACAAATTTTATTTCCCAAACACATTCTTTTTCTTTTTTTTTATTAATATTAGATTTAGTTATATAAATTCTAATATTCTCAGGCTTAACTTTTACCACTAACGGTTCTTTAGCCGTCTTTTAGTGTTAACGTGGTTTGATTACCAAACCCGTTTTTGGGGTGTTACAAGTCTACCCCCCTTAAAGAGGTTTCGTCCTCGAAACCTTATTTACGTAGTTCATTGGTTTAATCAAACAAACCTAGTTTCGTTTTCAAGGCTCCCGTTTCCTTTGGTCAAAAGTTTTCACTTTTATATTGACGCGTGCGTCTTTCATGTGTAAGGCCTCGAGGGCCGTTACCTTCAGCTTGTACCCATTATCTTTATTTGATTATTTAATTTGGCGGTTAGACTTGTTAGTCACCGGTTACCTTATACCCCATCACCCGGGTTTACTATATTGCCGTCTTTGGCCTTTTACGTGTTTATGATTTCATATCTTGCAACTTACGTTATAACGTGGTTATATTCTGTATCACCCTTGTGACCGTGATCACATCACGTCATGTTTAAGTTTATGCCGTCTTTTCGTATTGAAAATCTTTCTAATGCATTGCCTTACACCTATCGATGTTAAGATCTAATATCTTTGATATTAATCATTTTCCGAATTCGTCTCATAATATTCATAATTGTTAGAACGTTATTTCTTACTAAAGCTGAATTTTAGTTTAACGTTTCTCTCTTTAACTATGCCAATTACTCATATCAAAGAAATTGTCAACCCATAATTTATTGTTTTCCGTTCTCGTTTTACGCGGGGAATCGTAACAAGTTCCCTCACCTTACACAATTGACCCGTAGGTTCCTTCACTTAACCTCGTAGGCTATTTCCTTAGGCTTTCATCTCTTTAAGACGAGGCCCTTATTATCCCTTTGCTTCTGTTCATGACCCGTGGGTCATTTTGGCCCCGTAGACCTTTACACTAATTAATATCCCGTAGGTTATGATGATCCCGTAGATCATCTTTTATTCTAGTCTTTATTCCATTGTCTATTTATACCTATATAGCTTTAAAGCATCCTTTGTTATGTTTGGAATCATTAAATTTTGCTTTTGAGATTTAGTTGACCTTGACCGTAGTCTAAGGTTTAATTTTGTAGGATCGTGTCGCGACCTAAACGAGTCGTTCGGAAGAGCTCTCGTACGTTTCAGAGGCGGAAACTAAGAAACGGACGTGTACACAGCTTGAAAAGTACTTTAAACCTCTTGTATATTAGATTAACAGTGTTTACAGTGAGAGGAAATACCGGCAGCACTTCGGTATCGTTTTTCCTGACCGTTACAAATGACAAAGCTTGACAACCTATTTATAGTAAACACCTGACCGTTTGAAACATCTCAAACGGACACAATTACAAACGACGACCTCAAACGAACATGAACATTTCAAACGGCCAATTCAAACTTAAATGAAATTGACTTTCAAACGGTCATCTAATCTAATTGGACCTTTTCAACTAACCAATCAAACTTAATTACATTCTGATTATGTTTAGCTTTGTCTTTGTCTTTTGTGATGTTGCACATTGATGATGTCATCTCTATGATGTCATCATCAAAGATGATGACATAATCCTTATTCCGAACCGCAATGCAACCTGACTCGATATAAGACGAAGTTGACAGATGACTGCACCAACAGACTCCCCCTCAGATGTTGACGAGTCTTAAGTGTCGAGTCTTCAACGACTTCTGTCTTTCTCACAGTGCAAGCATCCTCAACTCTTACTCTTCTCTTCTCGTCATCACCAACAGACTCACCACTCACAATCTCTACTCGGATGTCTTCAGACTCCCCCTTTCGATATGCTGGGATCTTAGTCTGGCTTTCACAGGTTCAGGTATCGTAACCTGACTCACCTGCCTATTCTCTACCCAAAAATAAGTTTCACAAAAGATAAGATATAACAAATTTAGAAACTTTGCTAATCACATGAAGACACAACCCTGAATACATCATTTATCATGTCAATTTCTGATGAACCACTTGAATGATTATCATTTTCATTTCACACATCTTCAAACACACTTTCCCAAACCTGTTCGTCATGTTTAGCACTCGGAATTTTGAAATTCAGCTTTTCAACATCAGTCGTCTAAAATCTTTTTGAATTTATCAAAATTTATGCTAAAACACACCGAAAATCTTTTTGAATTTTTAATATAATAGAAACGAAATGCAGTAAAGAAATATTTACATACAATATTTTTGTGAGTTTGCGTAAGAGGATCATATCAGTTTTTGAGACAAATCACCAACACCGTTAAGCTTGATTTCATTTTAAGTTCTAAACGATTCACCTAGATTGTCAGTATACTGATCCACTTAAATTTTCACACAAAGTTCAATTGATCCGAGATACGAGGTTAATGTTTTAAGCTCTTGAACTTATTCGTGTGTCCCACTACTTGAATATACTCCCGTATCCAGATCCCAATATTCAGTCTTACAGGTGAGTATACCACAGATGATATCTGTAAGGGAATAAATTATAGTGCGAGGGCCGTGAGAGCTCAGGTCGATCTTTCGATACGCAGAGAGATGACGGCTTCGACTTTTGGTGTGTCCCCTTTAGAGGATCTTTTGCATTACAACAACAGCGACTATCAATTTTATTGTTTCATCAGCTTGCTGAGGGCGATGCTATGTTTCAAGCATTTGCAGAAAGCATTATCCGGGGACTAGGTAAGAAATTTCTTTCAGCAGAAGTCCCGGGATAATACCCCAGATATCACTAAGCATAAAGACCTAGTATCTCAGAATAAGAGACCTTTCAAACAAGATTTCAGGGGTTACCTATATATCCAAGTTTGTGTTAACCCACAGAACAAGCAAGTTTGAATTTAGGTTTATATCTCGTCTCAATCTACTAAATGTGCAAAAACCTACTCACACATCCACAGTGAGATCGTTTATCACATTTTTCTTTCCAAATTTTTAGCATGTTGTGATAGTCCACTGATGTACTATCATTTCCTCTTTTGTACAACCAAACTCATTTTTCATTTTATCATGTTTTTGGCTTTTTCAAATTTTCAAATGTTTTTGGATTTTCTGAAAATTTTTACTCCCCCTAAAATGCAAACACATTTTAGGAAATTTGAAAACAAACTGTACAATAAAGTGACAACTGATATCAAATCACTTCAATTCGCCATCCACTTGGCATAAACAATCAGAACTCCCCCTTACAACAAACTATTTTCCCATTATGATTTCAAAACACATAAGTTTGTTTTAATCAAATGGTTTTTCCGGAAAATTAGTTTTGTTGATTTTACCACTTGTAAAGTTAGGGGTTCATCATGTTGTTTTCCAAACAATCATTTGTAAGAATGGTCCAATCAAGTTCAACTTAATGACCTTGATTAACCACTTGTCAATGAAAACCTCTTTCAACCACTAACAGGTTCACTCAACAATCATAACCACTTGTAAATCGAAATATAACAATTTAAATATACCACCTGTACATTACCAACTGTACCACATGTAGGATCATTTGCTAAGAAAGATGCCGATTCCTGCTCCACTCTTACCAACCTGGGAGCTCCGGCAAGTCAGGAATTTATGGTGAAAAAGCTGTCACCCAAGCTTGACCAGCCTTGGGTGATTTTGTTGGCAAACATCTGTCCCACCAACATTTTGACTTGTAAAATTCTTGAGCATTTTTCACTTTCCTGTCAATCATCTTACCAAAGATATGTTTAACTTTGCCATTAAAAGCCTTCTCAACATCAAATTATCCTTTATCAACGAAGAATTGATTTGAGATCTCTACCTTTCCCACTTTTTTCATCAAATTTTCTTTTGTCAATGACGGAAAGTTTTCCTCGTTCATCTCAGGAACAGAATTATCAACCTTTTTCTCAACACATGACTCCTCTGATTTTATGAAATCAGATTCATTGTCAGAATTACCCTCATATTTAACCACCCACTTTTGTTTACTCAAATCACCTCTTCTTTTGTAAAACCTTTTTGAACTTTCTCCTTCCTCAGAAGTAGAATTTTCAAACTTTTTAACATTTTTCACAGATTGTTCTTTCTTATCAACATAAGTCTTTCTCAAACCAGAATTAGAAGAAACTTCCTGTTTTTGGTAGTTGGCCTTGGGGCAATTCCAAGCTATATGTCCAACTTCTTGGCATTTGAAACAGGTTCTTCTGTCAGCTCTTTCAGCAAACCTTCTCACATTCTTCTTTCCTTCAGCAAGAAACTCTTGATTCGACTGCTTCCAGAACGGTTTCTTCTGTTCATCCTCTGAACTTCCTCCTGAAACAAATTTTGTTTTTGGTTTATAAGTTTTCTGATTTTTATAATTTTCTGAAGAATTGAAACCCAGACCTTGTTTTTTGAAATTACGGTTGTGGTTTGGTTTCTTTTGATAACGTGAACCATAACCGTAACCCTTTTTCTTGTTCAATCTCTGTTGAACTCTTGAAGTGTATTTTTTAGGATTTTCATGAAGATTTAAATCTTTTATTTTAGAAATATTAATTTCTGTCAATTTGAAAACCTGTTTGATCTTTTCAGTTTTAACACTTCTTATTGGAAATTCCTCATCAGAATATAATTTGTCTGAATCATACAAAGTATAAGCCACTTTGATTGATCCGTCATTCAAATTAGATTTTGATAACAGGAATTCTCTATTATAAACCCTGTTAACCGGTGAACTCGGACTCTTCTCAGACGAACTCGAACTATCTGACTTAGACTCCGACTTTGACTCTTCATCCGTATCTAACACCTGATCGACAACTTTCTTTACTAACTCAGACTCATGATCAGTGTCAGACTCTGTGAATGTAACATCAATATTGTCTGGTAATTCATCAATGATTTCAGACTTTAACTTGATGTTGACTGCCTTTTTTAGACGCTCCTCGTTAGGATTCCTTGGAGAATAAGTTTCATGGATCGGGGGCGGACATCTGTTATACTTGACACTTGGTTTCTTACCAGTATCAGTATCTTCAGTCTTTTTATCCATGAAAGCTTCCAGACCTGCAACAGTAGGATAAACACGATCAATCAGATAATCACAAGTAGTGTAACTCAACAGTAATCGTTTAATCCTTTCACTTTCGATCTTTTCAAGCTCCACTTCTTTCTTTAACTGTGCACAATCTTCAATATACTCATTGATGACGCTTTGTTTTGTCATTAATGTTCCACTCATTTTCTCCATTGCTTTTTCAATTTCAGAATTTGTTTTCTTCAAACTGTCAACTGTTCTGTTTAGCACATCATATGATTCTTTAATGTACTTCACATCAGACAGTAAATCTTCCTTAATCTTCTCAAGTTCAGCAATCTTTATATCTTTTTCTTCACAAGCTTTGCAAGATTCTGAACACTTCAAACATGGCTTTTCAACTTCAACCATTTTTTCAACAATCTTTTCAACTTCGACAATCTTTTCAACTTCGATAAATTTTTCAACTTCAACTATTTTTTCAACTTCGACAAGTTTTTCAATTTCAACAATCTTTTCAATCTCGACAATCTTGTCAACAACTTTTTCTACTTCAACAATTTTCTCCACAACTTTCTCAATCACTTGATCAACCTTTTCTTCTCCAGCTTCTGTCTTTGTCTTTTCATCAGCTAGCCTTCTTGCTACTTCCAGCTCTTTCTTCAATTTTGCAATCTTCTTTTGATTCAGCATCTCCATTTTATCTGCAAAAAAAAAATTAAAACTAGTAGGATCAATGCCTTTTCTAGCTCTGTTGAGATGTTCTTCTTCATCATCAGTATCCACATCGCTTCCAAGATCAGGAAATATCGGGATTCTTTTCTCACTAGCCTCTTCACCTAGTATTTTTGCAACACAAGCTGAACCAGGTATGTATTTGTCCCAACTAAATCCTTCAGCAACAAATTCATCATCTTGATTGATAAGTAAAGCTTTCTTCTTTCCATCTTCAATAACATGACCATGTTCAGTTTGTGGTTGTTGAGCAATCTGATGGAAAATTGCTTTCTGATAATAGTTGTTCTTTTCTTGATTTCCGGTTACTTCTTTACTTTTGCACTCTCTTTTAAAATGTCCTTTTCCTTTGCAACGGAAACAGGTAACTTTAGATTTGTCAAAACCCAGTTGAGAAGTAGCCATTCCTCGAAATTCATCCCTACCAGTAATCTCTTGAAACTTTTCAACTCTCCTCCAAGCACTTGCTAAGCACCATTTGATATCCATCAATTCAAGTTCTTCAGCATCAATTTGGTCGTAATCTTCTTTGGTAAGCATCGGATTCCCAATCTTCCCACCGATCAAACTTTCATAAGATTCTAACATAGTAACCAGTGATGCCATGTGCTGCTTTGCAACTTCTGGAGACAAATTCTGACCATTTTGAATGTTTAAGGTAACATTGCACTGAAGATGTGTTGAATTTTGTCGTTGAGAAGTTGATGTTGCGCTATTTGGATCAAAACTTGAAAATGATGAAGAAAATCCACCACTTTGAGTCACATTGCTACTCTTTGTTTCAGATGAACTGTCAGCACTAAAACCAGTTTGAATTTTTGGACTATGGCTGGGAGTGACCTCAAACTTGTTCCCTCTGTAATATAAACTGACATCTTGTTTGGCATTTGGATTCGTCATTATAGCAGTCTTTTGAATATCCAGCTCATGTTCCTCAATCTTCTGGATAAACTGTGCCAAGTTCATACTCTCAGTCTTTCTCAAGAGTTTCACAATCATCAGATAAGTTCCCCACTTCTGTTGGGGTAATGCCTCTGCTAACTTATCAACCCACTCATCATCATCTTTCTGAATACCCAATCTTTTCATTTCTAGAACCAGATGACAATATCTATCTATTGTTTCCTTTGTTGTTTCATGATCAAATGCAGTAAATATGTCAAACGACTTCTTCAATAAGGCCTTTTTGTTTTTGATCATATCAGCACTCCCTCGGAATTTCTGAAGTAAAGCTTCCCAGATTGATCTAGCAGTTCCATTATATTGAAGTAGGACAAAAATGTCTTCTTTAACTGCTTGCTGTAAAATGCTGATCATCATCTTCTCACTAGTGTATTTCAACTTATCAGCTTCAGTAAAATCATTGAAACCTTTTTCCAACCCTCGTTCATTCTTTGGATTCTCATAATCTTTCAGTAAAGAACACCAAGCATCGAATCTGTAAGCCTGAATCCAATTCTCAAAACGGTTTTTCCAACCCTGAAAATCTTCAATATACATGAGCTTTGGCGGCTTTTGATGAGTCCCCGTTTCATTCTCACTGTATAAATTCTCAGCAGCAGTGACAGGTGCAGCCGGTGTTGCAAAGGCATTGTAGAATTCCTCGTCCATGTCTTCGGTAAACTTGATATATTTCGGAAAACACTTGACAAATACCTGACAACACACAAACACAACACAATCAGTTTAAATGCTTATCAAATAACTGAATAAGACTGGTACTCGAACTGGTGAATTTTCTGTGCGGACTGAACGTTGACCAACTGTGCAGACTTCTAGGACTCGGATCAAAATCAAACGACCTTTGAAACTTTTGAACTTCAAACCGTACGAACTGACAAGCGAGTCGATGACTTTAGTACGCGACTTGATCACACAAAAACGACTGATCAAATTGTGCGAACTGACTAAACTTCAAACCTTGTGTCCTGATTACTCAAGCGTCTTTAACTCACACAAACACTATGAACTAAAATTGCACATAACCTGATCAATTAGCACATATAACCAATATATCACAAACAATTTCAAATCACACAATGCATATAATCGACAATTTCAATTTACAATTCTTTCATTCATATCGATACTCACAAACAGACAATTTTCACATAAACCAAGATATTTCACAAGTAACATTACATGCAATCTGACATTCTAAGTAGCTGTCATCATTCACTCAATTTGAACTTTGGATCACAAAATCACATGTATCGATTTATAATGATTGGACCTCTAAACACACATTCACATGATCTGAGATAATCACATGAAAAATCTGACAACACTATTTGATTTCAAGATAATGAAATACAGTCGACAATTTTCAATGGACAAAAACTATTATGATTGGGCCGCTTGGACTGATTGGGCCTCTAACCTCATTAATAACAGACAATTAAAGTGATAAACGACAACACATTTAAAGATCACATGCAACACATGAGTCACTAATTCTTATGTATACAATCAATGTAATATGTCTAACAACTACTCTTATATTTTCAATTCAACAAATGCAACTGACAACATGCAGCCGACAACAAAAAAAATATCAAGATGATATGATTGGACCTTAATCCCACTATGTCGACAACAATTTTTAACTTTTATAAAGCAATCACAAAAGTCAACAAATTGTTTAAATGAAACAAGTAGTGGCTGACAACTAAAATGCGATTCGATTTCTGATTGGACCTTATCTTTAAATCACATGCGCAATAGACACAAACCAACACCAACTTTAATTTTGTGAATGGACCGTTGAATCCACTTAAACCGACAAACAACACTTTCTAAAATACTTTGATTGGACCACTCTTTTCGAATCTTTGACAATAATGTGCCAACAATTATGAATTCTCTTAAGATATCACGTGCAAAACTTGATATTATTAAAAACAATTATCCGACAATCTTTAATCAATTTTCAATGCACATTCACATGTTCACCGAATATGTTGACTGACAAACTTTTATGAATTCTGAATACTCAATGCAATTTAAAATTTCACGTGAATTGTTACTGACAATAACAGTTATGTTCACGTTGTAATGTCCAAGATATTCAAACGACCTGCTTCAAACGACAAAAGTTTCAAACGACAGCTGTTCAAACGACAAAGTTCAAACGATAAATGTTCAAACGACAGAACCCATTTTCAAACGACAGCTTGTATTTTCAAACGATTGGGCAGTTTTCAAACGATAGATCAGTTTTCAAACGATGACGTCAGCAAATCGCGAAACTTTTCAAACGGTACACATGATTTTGAATAGTTTTAAGCCGAATTTTAGTTTCAAACTTTCAAGGATTAGTTAATAGTCAATTTCGTTTGTTATGTGATCGTTTCAAGCCATTATAACCGCGAAAAAATTTTAATTTTGTGAAAGAAGGTGTAGAAATCAAATTTTCAAGCTGAATATGGCAAGAACTCTTCCTCCTGTGCTCTGATACCAATTGTAGGATCGTTTCGCGACCTAAACGAGTCGTTCGGAAGAGCTCTTGTACGTTTCAGATGCGGAAACTAAGAAACGCACTACAAAACAACTTGATCTACACTTTAAACCTCTTGTATAATCGATTAACAGTGTTTACAGTGAGAGGAAATACCGGCAGCACTTCGGTATCGTTTTTCCTGACCGTTACAAATGACAAAGCTTGACAACCTATTTATAGTAAACACCTGACCGTTTGAAACATCTCAAACGGACACAATTACAAACGACGGCCTCAAACAAACATGAACATTTCAAACGGCCAATTCAAACTTAAATGAAATTGACTTTCAAACGGTCATCTAATCTAATTGGACCTTTTCAACTAACCAATCAAACTTAATTACATTCTGATTATGTTTAGCTTTGTCTTTTGTGATGTTGCACATTGATGATGTCATCTCTATGATGTCATCATCAAAGATGATGACATAATCCTTATTCCGAACCGCAATGCAACCTGACTCGATATAAGACGAAGTTGACAGATGACTGCACCAACAAATTTGTTTACTTCCAGACTATCCTTTCCGACTTTACGACTTCTAGCGTCATTTACACGTCGTTTTGTCTTACACTTGCCATTACCCGGTTCATACTAATACTCCTTTACAACCCACTACCCAGGTCCTTCTATCTTTTTGTTTTTAGTTTTCTGGTTTCACCGGTTTGCGTTTTCCTATATTGACTCGTTTGACTCATTTTGGGTGAATTTTCATCACTTATGAATGTCAAACTTCATTCTTTATTTGACCCGCCCAACTTCGAAATGGTTGAACGTAATTACTAAAATTTATATTCTTGTCGTCTTTTAGTCATGACTCATATTCCGAGTCTTTTGACTTTCTATTTCGCGTTCCTGTTTCTCAGTCTACGCATGTGTTTAAATCCTTACCCACCAACCGGGTGTTTTTTTTTACCGAAGTCGTTATTATTGCAACCCTTACGGTATGCATTATGACTTTGTTTTGCTTTTATATTCGTACTTTGTTCTCAAATTTGATGTTTTACAAAATCGGTCCGTTAAGAGTCATATTTTCATTTTCCGGGTTCGAGTGAAATCACACCCCTCCCAATTGCATACCTTAATCCTTTTACATTAATCTTTGTCCCTTCACTCGGGCTCATCATCCTAATGTAATACGCTTCCGTCACCCGGCTGTGCGTTTACATTATTATCAAATATTTTGCTCATTTGATTTATTTGGGTACTTTTAACTTAGTCCCATTCACCCCTTACTACATCGGATGTAAACGTGTCCGCTATAAGAAGTTCATGGTATCATATGCCACTACTTACTTGGCCAGAGTAAGCGATTAACACATGACACACATGACCTTTTTATAGTTTTCACATCACGCCCTATGTAAGTAACGCCTCTATTTGTTTCTCTTGGAAACAATATCCCGAATACATTTTCTATTCGGGTTTTTCCAAGTTTTTTTCTACTTATGCAACTTTCAATTTCTACTTATTTGTTGCATATTACTATTTGTGCGATTATTTAAAATGTGCACCTGGTAATGTTTGCCCCGACGGGCGTTCCTTGCCATTAACCTTGTTCGCGGTCGTTACGCGATTTAGTCCTCGGTGAGCATGCTCCTGTTGTCATACTTCGGACCGTTCCATCATCATATCCACGATTCGTTTGACTCTCGTAGTCTTCAAACGCGAGTGTCCTTCAATTAAAACATTCACAAAAGTTAGTAACGTCAACTTCAATAATCGCCCGTATTATAATACAAGGCTTTTTCTACTATACGTGTCAACGCGCGTATTTTCGTCAACTATATCAATCATTTTAATTGGGGTAACGTGTATCACACGATAGCCCTATGTGTTGTTTACAACACTTTAGCATGCTAAACTATTAACATACATGTACTTACCGGATTTGCGATCAAGCCTCGAACCGAACACCAATCTTTATTAAGAGCATAAGGTTTAAGTCCAAGCATAGTTTTCCCACCATACTTGAATCTCTTAAACCAAGGCTCTGATACCAACTTGTAACACCCGTCTCAAAGAATCGTGATTATAATAATAAAACACGCATTTTATACTAAAATACGACTTTACAAAAACTTTTCCAAGTTAACATTCTTACATGTCAATAATATTCAAATATAGTACCAAGTGTTTTACATAGTTCACTTAAAACAAAATCATATTAGATTAACGCGGAAGCTTTGTTCGATCGTGTGTTCGGTTCTTGTCCATGCTTGAACTTCATCCGGGAATCCCTTGACATATACCTATGACCAAAACCAACTTAAAAGTTAGCTTTGGTAGTTAAATAACACGATTAAACAAGTCATATAAGTCAAACAATTAAAATAACAACCAAAAAGCCCCTCCAGACCGTGGCCTATGGTCTGAACCGTGAGTCACGCTGCAGCTCAAACAACCAAACAGCCCCTCCAGACTGTGGCCTAAAGTCTGAACCGTGGGTCACGCTGCAGCCCAGCTATTCCTATTTTTCAGTTTTGGTCCTTTTTACGAAAACGGCCGTAACTTTCGAACCGTTTATCCGTTTAACCTCACGTTTCCTCCTACGTGATCGTAATTTAATTCTCCATCACATGGAGTTAAAATCCAACATCCGGATTAACATTATTTCAGACTTTTAAGTCTTCGGCTTACTACCCTTTTTACCAAATATTGACCCGTTCATGTTTTTACCAAACCAACTTATTTGTTTGACCTCCATTCCTTACGAACCCAATATTTCCAACATTTTCGTATCATATTAGGTTTCAATCATGGGTTCCTACACGTTATTGACCCGTCTTTACTTATAGTCTTATTTTGAGTCCTTTTAAACATAATTTACAGCCATTTCTCCTATGCCTCATAATTCCACCCGTTCATAACGAAAAGTCTTCCACCACAAATATGATTGTGGTGGATTTAATGAAATAGACTAACTATTCCTAGTTTTATCTCCCGGATATGTCATTTTACGGCAAGACGCATTTGAGGCATTCAACACTTGAAAATTTATGCGTTCAAGTTTTTTTATACGCATCTAAGAGTTACAAAATCATAATATAAGTTTCTAAACAACCTTTATGGGTCGTTTTTCCCAATTTACCCTTCAAGGGAATTTTAGTCAACATTAGCCCCTTATTTACCACGAAGGGCTTTCGCTACTTATTTGACCACAAAGTATATTATCCACAACTATATTTTTACGTACCTGGCTCGGGTCAACTTATAGACCAGTTTCAATACCTTGTCTCTATAATATGCTAATTCGTAGCATTCTAATCCATAAACCATTATTATCCTGTAAGCGTAAGACTTGACACATACTTATTAGTCGTCATTTGTCAAATGGTACTACAAGTCACCCTTTGACCCGTTTGGTCTAAACGACCAAACATTTTGCATTTGAAATTAGAATGGTATATTTATACATATATACACCATCTCGTTATTTAACCCAATTCGGCTTACGCCGTAGGGTGTCTTGTAACCTTTACTTATATTTGTCGGCACATGACTAAATTACCATTTTATTTCTATCCTTATTATGAGTTACCCCACACGGTAACATTTCCAGATTCATTATATACTTGTCATTTACGGCCATATTACCATTTACCTATGTTTATCCTTCATCATGGTTTTTACCAAATTTTGCGTATGTCCCGACTCGTATCAATTGCGTCGGAAATCCATTTTTCCCAATATTATTTTTTTATCGAAATTAAAACCTTTAGAATAACTAAATATTCTACAAAAGGTGTAAGTTTCACTTACCTTGCATCCGAATTACGCTTTTCTTTTCTCACTTGCTTCGATCGACCCGCTTCCATCCCAAGATTCACCTAGCTTGTTAAGCGCCTACTTTCATTCATCATTCACAAGGTTGTTAGATTAGTCATTCTAAATCATGACTTTCACACCTTATGAATCTTTGACTACTTTCTTATTGAACTAAATCATAAATTATGAGTTTAATTCTTATGTCAAGACCCCCTTCAAATCAAGTATGAACTCTTAACAATTTCCCCTTTTTGTTCAAGTAGTTCATTTATACAAGTTAGTATGGTGTTTATAAACACCAATACGACATCAATTTCATTAAATCATCTAAAATCCATTTTTTTATAAGCTTTAACGCATAATTATTTATAATAATCAAATCTGCGTTTTTACCCAACTTTTAGCATTTTAATCCTCACTTAGGCGTTTCATCAAACACCTAGCGGGTCATATTTTTATATCATCAAAACCAAGTTTATGACTTGTAATTATCATCTAAATTAACTTCAATTAAATTTTTTACACAAGTCTTAACATCCATATTTCTGAAATTTACTCTTAAATTCAGATTATGCTAGAACAAGATCATCAATTCTAGGGTTTATCAAGTTTTCTTCAAGTTCATTAATCACCTACAATGGTGATTATGAACTCTATAATTAACATGAAATCTTTTAACAAGATTTCACCTAGGGTTCATCTCTAGACACCATATCCCTTCTAATTTCATTCATGCATGATACAATCAAGCTCAATCTCAGTTTTTCACAATTAACCTAGAACTTGAGATGAATCAAAATACAAGAATTTTGCATACCTTATGATCCCCTCAACAAGGTGATCACTAATTCGTGCTTGAAAATCGATTTGGAGCTGATTTGAGCCCTCAATCTGATCAATTTTGACATGCTCTAGGTTTTGGTGGGGAGCTTATGTCGCCCCTGTGTTTTTTGTTCGACCAGACCTCACAAATGAGGTATTTGGTTTTGTTTTTAATTAAAATTAATAATATAAGTTTCAAATTTAACAACATTGGCCCCTCTAATTTGATTAGTTAATTAAGTAGGGCACAACCTACTTATTTCCAACAATATTCCCCACTTATTAACTAGGTTAAACATTCCTAATTGAATTAGTGGGTTTTGGGAATCTATGACCAAGTTTAGCTTAAGTCCCGTTAACTCGGGCCTTCTACAAATTTTATTTCCCAAACACATTCTTTTTTTTTATTAATATTAGATTTAGTTATATAAATTCTAATATTTTCAGGCTTAACTTTTACCACTAACGGTTCTTTAGCCGTCTTTTAGTGTTAACGTGGTTTGATTACCAAACCCGTTTTTGGGGTGTTACAGAAAGTTTTGAGAAGTGTGGTTTTTTTTTTGGGGGGGGGGGGGGGTTAGTGAATGTTTATTAAACGATGGTGAAAGATGGAGATGGTGGTGAGAGGTGGAGATGGTGGTGGTGGGGAAGATAAAGTGGGTGTGGTGGGTTCCACATAAATTCTAAAATATTAGTTATATTTCTTTTAAGTTTTTAGTTATTAATTTGACAACAAGGGCAATATTGTCATTTCACACCCACTTAACTGGAAAAACTAACCTCCATCCGCGACAGGGACTATCCGGGAACGAAAATTGAAAAGTTAGGGACTATAGAGGTAATTTTAGAAAGTTAGGGAGTAAAGGTGAAAAAATGCCTAACCACAGGAACTATCTGGGCATTTAACTCTAGAGTAAATTACTTTTTGAGTTTCTATTTACAGTGGTTTTATCCACTTAAGTCCAATATCAAAAAATTTAACGTCATAAATATTCAAATTCTCATTTTGTAACCTTTTCAATCCATTTTTTTAACAACTTTAGAATTTAGAATTTTTGTGTTCACATTTGTTAAATGACTAAATTACCGCTATAGTTAAAAATAAAATATAAAAACTATTTATTATATATATATATAGAAACGGGTTCAGGAGAAAACGCTCAAAAGTGTGAGAACGGTGAGAACGCTTTCTGGCCAAACACGTGTCCCGCGTCATAGAGAAGGGCGGAGGGTTTTTTTTTGTCTTTTCATTCTTCTTTTATTTCCCAACGCGGTATAATTTTTTATGGCGTCTAAGGCTTTTTTGGCGTTAATCGTATTTTTTAAACTTTTTGGCGTTGAAATAATTGTTTTTGTGTCACATATATAATTTTTTGGCGTTAGAAAGTTTTCTGGTTAATTTTTTTGGCGTTATGGCGCTTTGTATAATAATTCACTACGAGTCTCTAATATTTGCATAAGATTACAATAAGACCAATTTTTTTTGGTGTTTAGTGAATTTTTTGGCGTTTAATACCCTCTACAAGGTGTTTTGCCATCAGCTGTTCTCCCAGTTTTCATACTTCTAGCTTTTTGGTGTTTGTAGTTTTTGGCCTTTTATATAATAATGTTATTTTTTTATAGAGAACTAGTTAACAAATCAACATATAACTTGATATCAAAACAATATAAAATGAAAACTAAAATAATAAAAAATTGTAATCTAATTTCTCTTCTGAATCTTCACTGTCATCAGCATCTATCTTCTTGAATTTGTTTTGGCGTTTTGAACCTATTTTGAATAGTTTTGCTAGTTGCCAACTTTCCTACATAAACCCCGTCTTTTTTCAGAAGAAGCTGCTTAGTGGCATCCTGTTTTTTTGGTGTGATATTCTTGTTTGGCGGCATGTCATTGAAGATCAACTATTGCTTGATGCTATTTGTAATAATGGAGTCCAAAATAGCATTTTACACTTTAGTTGAACCCTTTCTTCCATGCCTATAATCATCAAGAAGAAAGCTTTGACATCTGTGGCGTTTTAAAGGGAGTGGTTTCTAGAGAATATATGGCGTTTTTTTTTCTAGGTGTGATTAATTTCATTGTGTATATACCCCTCTCTTATAGGAGTTTTTTTGGCGCGTAGTTTAGGCGGGACTTTTTATTGTAATAAATGATAGTTATAAAGTAACTGTCTTTTCAGTTACTGTATTTTGTATTTACTGTGTTGATCAGCTTTTATTAGTTTTATATGTTATAGACGTCCCATCTTCTAAGTTTGGTGTTTTTTTTAAATGACCTTTATGCAGACCATCATGACAAAATACAATAACGGAGTAAATAAAATAGTAAGGAGGAAAATATTTTTTGTTATTTATGGCGTTTTGTTAGGGTTAACCATTTTTAGTATTATTTTGGCGTTTTGCAAATAAAGATAGTAATATATCATTTAATTATCTTAAATAAAAGATTACATAGAAGAAAAAAAAAGAGGAAAAAAAATAAAATCCTTCGTTAGAAGGTACTTTATCTGAATAGTATCCATCACTTGTGTTATCTTCTTCCTCCTCAGAGTCTTCATCTTGATCTTCATCCATGTAATCACATTCACCTTCATCAACTTCTTGTTCCTGAAGATTTTGAAGCCTCCACCTGAACATGTCTTGCATTAACTCCAATTTTGAGTCTATTTCTGGGTTGGTACAGGTGGCGTTATGCAATTCTTCCATGAAACCCAGTCGCTGCTTTGTCATGATATTCTCTAGCCAGTAGACTTGTTGCTCTCCGCTGTCGTATGTAATCGTCACCATGTCTGTGTCATCATCAAAACGCCATGATGTCATGACAGGGTTTGGCTTCACATTTCCTTTGATTGGTCCAAATTTGCTGGTTAATGCTTTCATAAGCATATGCGTTTCATGGCATTCGTTGTCTAGAGCGGTGCCAATGGATAGGATTTGTCTCTGTATCTCTTCTTCCATCTTCAGAATAGCCCTGATCGTCTTAACACACACCCTCCTTCTGTTGTCAAAATGGATGACGTATCGCCTGATTCTCAGAGTTTATCTCCACGAAACGATTGTTGCCATTTTTGGCGTTTTTTTGGTTAAAGATGTTTTTTTTTGTAGAAAATGGATAGATTGAAGTGATTATTGAAGCTTTGTTTTTACGTTTGTTTATATAATGATGTTTTTGGCGCGTAATTTCGAAGGGAATTTCTTCTAATAAATCTTAATAACTGTAATTCAGTTATTTGTGTTGTTTCATCTTCCTGTAATATTCAACGCGTTTTATTTTTAATTTTTGGGGTTTTGTTTTTAGTGGCAGTTTATTTTTTGTATGGCGTTTTATCATATGATGGCGTTTTGAATATGAGGGGTAAAAATACCCTTTTACCCTTAATGAAGCGTGTCCCACCTAATAATATTGATGTTATTTACGAAAACGCCACCACGCAATCTAGTCCATGGATTGTTTTGATCGGACGATCCATAAGCGTTCTCACCGTTCTCACACTTTCCACCGTTTTCTCTAAATCCTGACCCTATCTAAATCCTGACCCTATATAGGGTCAGGATTTAGAGAAAACGGTGGAAAGTGTGAGAACGGTGAGAACGCTCATGGATCGTCCGATCAAAACAATCCATGGACAAGATTGGCGCGGTGGCGTTTTTTGTAAATAACATCAATTCTATTACATGGACGCGCGTCATTAAGGGTAAAAAAGTCTTTTGACTTCTCCACACAAAACGCCATCTCATGAAATAAAACGCCATACAATAGCACACACCATCCTAATCTAAAAAAACGGCATTAGATATAAAACACCAAACTTAATTATAATAAAATCCCGCCTAAATAAACGCCAAAAAACATCCTATATATAAAACATCTCAGACCTTCAATTAAAAACACACAAAACCCCAAACGCCATATTTAATATATACCATTCGTCTTAAAGAAGAGAGAGACTGATGACAGTGAAGATTGTGAAGAGAGATCCGATTAGGATTTTTAATTTATTTTTTTCGCTTCTATTTTTTCCCTGTGGCTGTAATATAATTTTCCGATTGTAAAACGTCAATATACCACAAACGCCAAAATGTATATAAAAAATAATAGAACAATGGGTCATCTTGTCTAAAACGCCTTTGAATCTAAGAACAAACAATGGGGTGTCATCCTAAAAAGTCCTGGCCATACTTAGTATGGATGAAGCCATTCAGAGAGATATTCTGGCCACCTTGGGGTTTCAATGGCATACGATTTGAAAAACACCATAAACGCCAAAATGTTAATACAATGAAACCATTAAAACGCCATATAATTATTTAATTTGGTTAACGCCAAAAAATCTTAAACCCAAAAAATAAATCAATATTGTGAAAAACAGAATTGGAAAAGCGAAAGATAAAATGACAAAAAAGCCCATACACCCTAATTATATCGAGCGCCACGTGTTGGCCCAGGATGCGTTCTCACCGTTCTCACACTTTTGGGCGTTTTCTCCTGATCTCGTTTATATATATATAGGGGAGAGTTATCTTGAGAACGCTAAATATTGCGAGAACCGTGAGAACGAATGAAAAAACCAATCAAAACCGATTTTTTTTAATACAAACCTCATTCTAATTAAAATACAACATCAAAAAAGAATTCACAACATCAAATAATTCATTTATCCTCTCAAAATCACTCTTACTAGATTTTTTACACATGTGTAAATATAACAAATTTACACATGTGTAAATGTCAAACTTACACACGTGTAAATTTTTGTTATTTACGAATTCACGTAAATTTAAATGTGTAAATTTAATTTCTAACATTGTATTCGAATAATAATGATAAGTGTAAAAAGAAATTTTGAATTTGAACTGATTTTGACCAAGTTCTCGTGATTTTTTTATTCGTTCTCACGGTTCTCGCGATATTTAGCGTTCTCATTTAAACCCTCCCCTATAAATATATATATATATATATATATATATATATATATATAGGGTAGGGTTCATTGGGGAACACTAAAATGTGAGGAACAGGGGAACACTTTTAAAAATTATACTTAACATGTTAAAAAAATATTTTTCTAATTTTTTTTCAGCGCTTTTTCTTATAAATACAAGTAGAAACATTTTTGATAAAAAAAATCAAAAACTAAAAATATAAAAAAAACAGTTATATCTTATAGAATTAACTTAACATGTTAAAAATAATTTTTTTTTTAAATTTTTTTCAGCGCTTTTCTTTATAAAAACGAGGAGAATCTAGTCGAGTAAAAAAAAAATTTCTAAAAAAATATTTTTAAGCCTTTTTTTTAATTTTTTTTAATATTTTTAGTTTTTGATTTTTTTTATTAAAAATGCTTCTACAAGTATATATAAGGAGAAGCGCCGGAAAAGATGTTTAAAAATTTAATTTTTAACATGTTAAGTTAAATTTTTAAGAATGTTCCCCGGTTCCCCACTTTTTTACTGTTCCCCAATGAACCTCACACTATATATATATATAGGGGACCGCTAAAATAAAAACCACCTCTAGTTATGAGAACCATGAGAACCACTTATTAGCCCTTAGATCAACTTGATGGATGGATGAGATTAAAAGTAACAAAAATTAATATTAAATGGTTTTTGTCTTATTATGTCTTTAATATTATAATCTAAAAGGGTATTTAAGTAATTTTGTTTTTTTTGTCTTATTAAGTTTATTGTTTTTTATTACAATTTTGTCCTATTACATTAAATGTTTTTTTTTTCTTAAATCAGTTTTTTTATATTAAACAAACATCTGTTTTTTTTTTTCTAAAATCTGTTTTTTTTTTCTTTCTAAAATCAGTTTTTTTTACGCACCGTTTTTTCACGCCGTTTTACGACCCGTCTTACGCCCGACTGTTTCACGCGTCGTTTTTTCAACTCGTCGTTTTTACGTTAACATTTTTTACGTTTTACGCGCCGGTTTCTTACGTTAACGTTTTACGCGTCGGTTTTTTACGTTTTACGTTAAAACATTTTACGTTTTACGTAAAACTTTTTACGTTTTACGTAAAACTTTTTACGTTTTACGTAAAACTTTTTACGTTTTACTAAAAAAATTTACGTTTTACATTTTACCTAAAACTTTTTACGCTTTACAAAAAACTTTTTACGTTTTACGTAAAACTTTTTACGTTTTTACGTTAAAAAAGTTTACGTTTTTACGTTTTACGTTAAACTTTTTACGTTTTACGTTAAAAAGTTTACGGTTTAACAATTTTTTTTTACAAAAACTTTTTTACGCAACACGAACGCACCCAGAAAACGCAAACTCGGTAGGTGTCTCAGATAGATTGTTATCGTCATCGACTAGGGAAACTAATACAAAAAGCCAACAACATCAAAACAAAGCGTATCTCGAAAAAAAAGGGTTTGGCTCAGATTTTCCGATAATAAAAAAGGCTGCAAAATGGGGTTGCAGGTTCAAAAAGCCTACCCTCTGCCGTCTTTGCCGCGCCATCGTCATCAAAATCAACTTTTTTTTTTCATCATCACAGCCGATTCAAATAAAGGCACCATATTCAACCGATTTAAACATTCAAAAAGGACCAAGAACATCATTCAAACATATTCAAACAGTTTCCACAGAAATCAACCCAGATTCAACAGAATTAAAAACCCAGATTCAAAGATTAAACCCACATATCAGATTCAAGATTAAACCCCCAACATACCACCATCAGATTCAAAGAACAGTAGAACACCCAAATGAAACCCCCCCAACATACCACCATCAGATTCAAACCAGATCATTCAAACCAGAAGGAACATGAACATGTTTCAAACCAGATCATTCAAACCAGAAGGAACAGGAACATGTTTCACCCAGAAGGAACAGTAGCATCATTCAAACCAAATCAAAAAAATATCAACAGATCTAAACCAAAAAATATCAAAGAAATACCAACAACAAGAAATACCAACAGATCAATACCAACAAGGTGTGGCTGACCCACCACCACCGTCGCCGTCACAGGGTGTGGGTGACCCACCGTCGCCGTCACAGGGTGTGGCTGACCCACCACCACCGCCTTCATCCACCGCCACCGACCAACCACCGGCCACTAAGCCACTAACCCACCACCACCGTCGCCGGCAGAGAGACAAAGAGATGGGTGCGGTGGTTGGATGAGAGATGGAGCTTATATGAGAGATGGTTGGGTTTTTTAAAATATGGCATGGAACTTTAAAAGATTCAAGAAGGTCTTCATCTTCAAAGAGAGAGAGACAAAAGAGTGATGATACAAGAATGTCTGCAACTTCAAATAGAGAGAGAAAATATGAGAGATGGTGTTTTAATTTCAAGATATCAATGAGAGAGAAACGATGAGAGATAAGTTTATAAAAAAGTGGGGAGAGAGTACTGACAACAATAAATGAGGAGAGGGGTGGGAAATGACATTTGGGGTAAATGACCATAATACCCTTTGGGTTGTCATATTCTGATTGGTTGAGAATGGTTCTCATGGTTCTCATAACTAGAGGTGGTTTTCATTCTAGCGGCTCCCTATATATATATATATATAAATATATAAGTGACCGCTAAAATGAGAACCACCTCGAGTTGTAAAAACCGTGAGAACTTTTTGATCCGGGGCGAGGTGGACCAAATTTTTTTTCATAAACGTAGATGCGTGTATTATAAACATATTTGTAAAAAAAATTAAAAAAAAATGTCGTGTGTGTAGTTTTGAGCACGACAAGTTTGTGTTTACGGGTACCAGACGACAATTTTTTTTATTTTTTATTTTTACAAATGTGTTTATAATACATGCATCTACATTTATGAAAAAAATTTGGTCCACCTCGCCCCGTACGGTGTAGTTCTCACGGTTCTTACAACTCGAGGTGGTTCTCATTTTAGCGGTCCCCTATATATATATATATATATATATATATATATATATATATATATATATCGACACACAAAACACAAATTACTCTCTCTCTCTCTCTCAACTAAATCTTCCCCACCAACATCACCACCGCACCACTGCCACCACCATCACCATTGCACTTCCACCACCGCACCACCACCTCCACGTCGCTCCACCAACTCCGGGTGTCAAGACCATTACCATCATTCTCCACGCTGAAACCCTAACGCCATCACCACTCAGATCGATAACGTTGGTTAGATATTGTTGAGTTGTTTTTTGTTTAATTTTGACCTAGACATGTGTGAATTAATGTGAATCTGTGTTGTTTAGGTTTGATTTGATTTGGTGGATGTGTGGTGGTGGTTGTGTGGAGGTGGTTGTGCGGTGGTGGCACGTGGCACGTGGGTGGTTGAGGTGAGTGATGGTGCGGTGGTGAAGTGGTGATGGTAAAGTGCAGGTATAGTAGTGGCATGTAGGAGGTGGATGGTGGCAGGTGAGTGATGGTGGGGTGGTGGTGGTGGTGGTAGGGTGGTAGTGGTGAAGGTGCAGTCGTTGAGTAGTGATGATGAAGTGTAGGTGTGGTTCTGGCATGTGGCAAGTGGGTGGTGGTGGTGGTGGAGTGGTGGTAAAGGTGTGATGGTAGAATGGTGATGGTGAAGTGCAAGTGTGTGTGTGAGAGAGAGAGAGAGAGATATTTGTGTGTGTATACATTAAAGACTTGTTTCTTATACTTTATGCATTAAAGGGTTGTACTTTATGTGTAAATGACCAAAAAATCCTCGTAGTTAACAGACTTGGTGGATGGTGTTAGCAAATTGGACTCAAAACTTTATATAATGACATGGTGTTAAACTTTTTGATTTTGAACCATTGGCGGACCTACCCACAGTCGTGGGTAGGCGGCCACACCCCTTGAAAAAAAAGTTTAGTGTATACTTTCAGCAAAAAAAACCTGACCGCACCCCTTGAAAATATGATTGAACGCCTCATCCGCACTCCCAGCAAATAATTTCTGGGTCCGCCACTGTTTTGAACTTAAGTGGTTAAAACAACTAAAACACGGAGACACAAAAAGTAATTTACTCAAAATATTAAATATATATAAGGGGGGCAGGGGCGCCCATCACTCACCACACACTCATCACTCACATCATCCAATCAATTTCCGTCATGTGATCGAGCTTTATTCCGTCACTAGTGATGGATTTTTGTGGAAATGCCCATCACTCACCACACACTCATCTCCATTGAAAAACAACTGACCGCACAAACACAAACAACGCGTGCTCATCATCACGCTTATCTCCCACCACGCGTGATAGTAGACACCGATGGCTGTGTTCCACGTTCATTAACGCATGGCCAAACGGCCACCACGGAGCGGCCCGTCCCCCAAATATGTTTGTGAGAGGGAAAGTAAAAGTGGGGCCACATGTGAGGTCCTAAAATGGTTTGAATTCACGGACCACACCTTCCAAACTTGGGGTCGAACCTCACCCACAACACCACTTAGTTTGCCACCTTGATTGCCACTTATGTATGCGTTGTGCATGCTCTGAATGCGTAGACAATATACGTAAACGAACAATTAAATGTATTTGTTCACAACTATTTACTTTTATATCATTTATACCACATGATATACTGTTAAACTAATTACTAATTAGGCCATATTATTAAAATTTTGTACTATTTATTTACATGGACACATATAGGTTACGGGGAGGGTTATCTTGAGAACGCTAAATATTGCGAGAACCGTGAGAACGAATGAGAAAACCAATCAAAACCATTTTTTTAATACAAACCTCATTGTAATTAAGATACAACATTAAAAAAAGAATTTACAACATCAAATAATTCACATATTCTCTCAAAATCACTCTTATTAGATTTTTACACATGTGTAAATTTTCAATATTTACGAATACATGTAAATTTAAACGTGTTAATTAAATTTATAACATTGTATTCGAATAATAATGTTAAGTGTAAAAAGAAATTTTAATTTGAAATGCTTTTGACGTAGTTTTTGCGGTTTTTTCATTTGTTCTCACGGTTCTCGCGATATTTAGCGTTTTCATTTAAACTCTCCCCTATAGGTTTTATATATATATATATATATATATATATATGGAGCCGCTAAAATGAAAACCATCCCCAGTTAAGAAAACCACGGGAACCACTCTCCACCAATCATATTCTGCCACCCTAAAGGGTAGTTTGGTCATTTACCCCAAATGTCAAATCCCTACATCTCTCCACATTTAAAACCATCAGCCTTTAAAATGTCAGATTCATTTAAGTTCTTTCATCTTTGTCTCTCTCCTAATTTGAAACACATCCCTCACTGATGAAGCAAATCTTCATCAGATTACAGGGCGACCCCCTCCTTCTCCGACGAACCCCTCCTACTCCGGCGACCCCCTCCTTTTCCAGGCCCCTCGTTTCTCTGGCAATCCCCTCCTTCTCCGGCGACAAGCCAGACGGAACCAGCATAAAATTCCCTGTTTTTAGCCGATACCGTCGGTGGTGGGAGGTGGTTGCCCGGTGGTTGCTTTACCGGAACATCTTCGGGCTCCCTTCCTCTCCGACGTCTCCGCCACCCACAACTACCCTTCCGCCGCCGCATCCATCACCAGAGTATGTGATTTGTTGAAGGGGGTTGGAGTTTGGTGAAAATAGGTAAATATGTGTTTCTCTATCTCTTTATCACAAGGATCTGCTTATCTCTCTCCTTTTTTAATTTGGTTTTTTTGGGGATTTTTTGTGATGAAGGTGGGCGACGGGTGTTGGGGGTGATGGCAGTGGCGGTGGGGGTTTTTTGGGTGTTGTGTGGCAGAGGTGGGTGACCGTTGGAGAGTAGGTCTGACGGTGGTGTAGTCCGGATCTGATGAAAAGGATGATCTTTGATGCAGGTTGTTGAATGTTTGAATCTGGAAAACCGTTTATTATTGAATAATTATGTTATTGTTTCGCAGTTTGCTTGTTTTGAATAATTCGGTGACGGTGTTGGTGCTGCCGGCGCCCGGTGGTGCCGGCGGAGGCGGAGATGACTTTTTTCATCGATGATGCCCATCAACCTTTAGTTGTTTGTTTTTTACTGTAGTTGTTTGTGATTCTGGTGGGATTCTCCGGTGATAGATTTATGTTTTTGATATTGGGGGTTGAGGTTTGCAGTGATAGTTCGAAACAAAATCCCGACAATTCATGACGATGACGCGGCAAAGGATGGTGGAGGGTAGGTTTTTGAACATGCAACCCCACTTTACAGCCTTATTATTGGAAACTTTGAGCCAAACCCCGTTTTGTTGGGTTTTTCATATTTTTTTTGATGTCGATGATGATAATTTAAATCTATCCGAGACACCTACCCAGTTGTGATTTATGGTTGTGTTCGTTTTGTGTAAAAAAGTTTTATGTAAAAAAAGTTTAAACCGTAAACTTTTTAATGTAAAACGTAAACTTTTTTAACGTAAATCGTAAAACGTAAAGTTTTTAACGTAAAACGTAAATTTTTTAACGTAAAACGTAAACTTTTTAACGTAAACCTTTTAACGTAAAACGTAAACCTTTTAACGTAAAACGTAAACTTTTTAACGGAAAACGTAAAACGTAAACTTTTAACCTAAAACGTAAAAATTAAAACGTAAAACGTAAACTTTTTAACGCAAAATATAAAACGTAAACTTTCATGTAAAAACTCTTTAACGTAAAATGTAAAAAACGGCACGTAAAAACCCGGTCGAAAAAACAGCGCGAAAAAATGGAACGAAAAAACAGGGCGTAAAACGGGCCGTAAAAAACGCGCGTAAAAAACGGCGTGTAAAAACGGGGCGTAAAAAACGGCTCTTAAAAACGTTTTTTTAAACAAATCTTGAAAATAAATTATCAAAAAAATTCTTTAATAAAAAAAATCTGATTTATAATAAAAAATAATTAATGTAATAGGGCAAAAAAGGTAATAAAAAAATAATATATATAATAAGACAAAAAATGCAAACTTACTTTAATACCCTTTAACAATAAAATATTAAAAACATAATAAGATAAAAAAATTATAATAGTTTTTATTACTTTTAATCTCATCCATCTATCTTGAAGATCTAATGGTTAGAAAGTGGTTCTCGTTAGGGGTGTTCAAAATCGGATAATCCGGTTTTCGGATATCCGAAATTTCGGATAGTGAAATATTGACATCCGAACCCGAATCCGAAATTTCGGATATCCGAAATTTCGGATTCGGGTCCGGATATCTAATCGGATATCCGAATATCCATTTTTTTATTTAATTTTTATTTTTTAATTATTTTTTAATATTTGGAACCGGATTTTTCGGATAGTTTCGGATATCCGAATATAAATTTCGGATATTTCGGATATTTTTTCGGATATTTTTCGGATATTTCGGATATTTTTTCGGATATTTCGGATATTTTTCGAATACTTCGGATATTTTCGGATATTCGGATATCCGAAAAAAATAAAAATTAAATTTTCGGATATTTTCGGATAATCCGATTATCCGAAAATTCTCAAAATCACTATCCAAATCCGAATCCGAATTTTCGGATTATCCGATTTTCGGATATCCGAAAATTCGGATATCCGAAAATTCTGATATTTCGGATACGGGTTTTCGGATATTTCGGATTCGGTTTCGGATTCGGATTTTTTTGAACACCCCTAGTTCTCGTGGTTTCTTAACTGGGGGTGGTTTTCATTTTAGCGGCCCCCTATATATATATAGGCTAAAGCTAGGGAGAAAACCCTAGAAAACCCAACCTCCCGACATTATTTTTTTGAAAAAAAATAACACATGTAATATACATGTTTTTAAGAGTTTTGGGCAAAAAAAAAAAACAAAAAAGCGCCGAAGAAATTTAAAAAAAAAAAACAAGTTTCAGCATTTTTTGTCTAACACATGTTAGTCACAAAAGTTGCTGAAATTTGTTTATTTTTTTTAAATAATCCTTCGGCGCTTTTTTGTTTTTTTTTTGGCCAAAAACTCTTAAAAACATGTATATTACATGTGTTATTTTTTTCAAAAAAAAAATGCCGGGAGGTTGGGTTTTCTAGGGTTTTCTCAAATTTTTAGGGTTTTCTCCCTAGCCCTACCCTATATATATATATATATATATATAGGGGATCGCTAAAATGAGAACCACCTCCAGTTATGAGAACCATGAGAACCACTTTATAGCCTTTAGATCATCTTGATAGATGGATGAGATTAAAAGTAACAAAAACTAATATTAAATAAAATTTGTCTTATTATATCTTTTATATTTTAATCAAAAAGGGTAGATTAGTAAAATAACTCTTTTTTGTCTTTTTCACTTTATTATTTTTAATTACTTTTTGTTTTATTATATTACTTTTTAGTTTTATTATATTACTTTTTATTTTTTTAAAAGATTTTTTTTATGTCCCGTTTTTACGCACCGTTTATACGGCCCGTTTTACGCGCCGTTTTATGCCGCGTCGTTTTTTGCCGCGCCGTTTTTTGCCCGTTTTACGCGCCGTTTTTTGCCGTCACGTTTTAGCCGTCCCGTTTTTTGCCGTGCCGTTTTTCGCCGTCTCGTTTTAGCCGTCCCGTTTTTTGCCGTGCCGTTTTTCGCCGTCCCGTTTTAGCCGTCCCGTTTTAGACGTGCCGTTTTTCGCCGTCCCGTTTTTTGCCGTGCCGTTTTTCGCCGTCCCGTTTTAGCCGTGCCGTTTTTCGCCGTCCCGTTTTAGCCGTCCCGTTTTTTGCCGTGCCGTTTTTCGCCGTCCCGTTTTGCCGTCCCGTTTTGCCGTCCCGTTTTTCGCCGTGCCGTTTTTCGCCGTCCCGTTTTTTGCGCCCCATTTTTTACGTCCCGTTTTTTCCCGTTTTACGTCCGGTTTTTGGCCGTTTTTTGCCGCGCCGTTTTTTGCCCGTTTTACGCGCCGTTTGTTGCCGTTTTACGCGCTGTTTTTTGCCGTCCCGTTTTAGCCGTCCCGTTTTTTGCCGTTCCGTTTTTCGCCGTCCCGTTTTAGCCGTCCCGTTTTAGCCGTGCCGTTTTTCGCCGTCCCTTTTTAGCCGTCCCGTTTTAGCCGTCCCGTTTTTTACCGTGCCGTTTTTCGCCGTCCCGTTTTTTGCCGTTCCGTTTTTCGCCGTCCCGTTTTAGCCGTCCCGTTTTAGCCGTGCCGTGGCCGTCCCGTTTTGCCGTCCCGTTTTAGCCATCCCGTTTTTCGCCGTGCCGTTTTTCGCCGTCCCGCTTTTAGCCGTCCCGTTTTTCGCGCCCCATTTTTTACGTCCCGTTTTTTGCCCGTTTTACGTCCGGTTTTTGGCCCGTTTTACGCGCCGTTTTTTGCCCGTTTTTTACCGCGCCGTTTTTTGCCCGTTTTACGCGCCGTTTTTTGCCGTTTTACGCGCTGTTTTTTGCGGTCCCGTTTTTTGCTGTTCCGTTTTTCGCCGTCCCGTTTTAGCCGTCCCGTTTTTCGCCGTCCCCTTTTAGCCGTCCCGTTTTAGCCGTGCCATTTTTCGCCGTCCCGTTTTAGCCGTCCCGTTTTTTACCGTACCGTTTTTCGCCGTCCCGTTTTGCCGTCCCGTTTTAGCCGTGCCGTTTTTCGCCGTCCCGTTTTTAGCCGTCCCGTTTTTTGCGCCCCATTTTTTACGTCCCGTTTTTTGCCCGTTTTACGTCCGGGTTTTTGCCGTCCCGTTTTAGCCGTCCCGTTTTTTTACAAGCCGCCCCGTATTAGCCGTCCCGTTTTTTGCCGTCCCATTTTAGCCGTCCCGTTTTTTACAAGCTATCCCGTTTTTTACGCCCCGTTTTAACGCGGCGTTTTTTAAGTCCCGTTTTATTTACGTTTTACGAAAAACTTTTTACCTTTTACGTTTTTACGCGTCGCTTTTTAACGCGTCGCTTTTTAACGCGTCGCTTTTACGGCCGACTTTTTACGTTAAAAAGTTTACGTTTTTTGTTAAAAAATTTACGTTTTACGTTAAAGAGGTTTACGTTTTACGTTAAAAAATTTACGTTTTACGTTAAAAAGTTTACGTTTTACGTTAAAAAGTTTACGTTTTACGTTAAAAAGTTTACGTTTTATGTTTTTACGTTTTACGTTAAAATATTTACGTTTTACTTTAAAAAATTTACGTTTACCTAAAACTTTTTACTAAAAAAAATTTACGTTTTACCTAAAAACTTTTTACGCTTTACAAAAAACTTTTTACGGTTTACATAAAACTTTTTACGTTTTACGAAAACCTTTTTACGTTTTACGTTTTTACGTTAAAAAAGTTTACGTTTTACGTTTTTACGTTAAAAAAATTTACGTTTTACGTTTTACCTAAAACTTTTTACGCTTTACAAAAAACTTTTTACGGTTTACATAAAACTTTTTACGTTTTACGAAAAACTTTTTACGTTTACGTTAAAAAAGTTTACGTTTTACGTTAAACTTTTTACGTTTTACGTTTTTATGTTAAAAAAATTTACGTTTTACGTTTTACCTAAAAACTTTTTACGCTTTACAAAAAACTTTTTACGGTTTACATAAAACTTTTTACGTTTTACGAAAAACTTTTTACGTTTTACGTTTTTTACGTTTTACGGTTTTTTACGTTTTACGCGTCGGTTTTTTACGTCTTACGCCCCGGTTTTTTACGTTAATGCTTTTTTTACATTTTACGCGCCAATTTTTACGTTAACGTTATTTTACGTTTTAAAAAACGACGCTAAAAAACGACGTTAAAAAACGACGCTAGAATGAGAACCACCCCGAGTTATGAGAACCGCGAGAACCACACCTTCCAGGGCGCCGTTGACCAAGATTTTTTTTTTACAACTAGATGTGTATATTTTAAAAACATTCGTAAAAAAAAATTTTAAACGGCGCGACCGTGGGGGTAGTTTTTACCCCCGCCGTTTGGTAAAAAAAAAGAAAAAACAAAAAAAATTTAAAAACACCAAACTTGCGGGGTAAAAAACTACCCCCGCGGCCGCGCCGTTAAATTTTTTTTTTACGAATGTTTTTAAAATATACACATCTAGTTGTAAAAAAAAAATCGTGGTCAACGGCGCCCCGGAAGGTGTGGTTCTCGCGGTTCTCATAACTCGGGGTGGTTCTCATTAAAAATGTTTTTAATAAAAAAATCTTTTTAAAAAATAAAAAGTAATTTAATAAAACTAAAAAGTAATATAATAAAACAAAAAGTAATTAAAAAATAATAAAGTGAAAAAGACAAAAAAAAAAATTTTAAATAGAAAAGAGAGGAGAGAGGAGAGAGGAGAGTGGGTGTGAATTAAATGAAGAGAGAGGGGTGAGATTAGACATTTAGGGTAAATGACCAACCTACCCTTTTTGTTGGCTGATTATGATTGGTGGAGAGTGGTTCTCATGGTTCTCATAACTGGAGGTGGTTCTTATTCTAGCGGCTCCCTATATATATATATATATATATACACACACACAAGGTTATTACTCGGGATTGCTTCCCGAGCTCTGAAAACTTAGTTATATTAATTATTATTTGTTATAATACGACCTCATTACATCAAGCATCTTATTGGATTCAACAACAATGTCTACAATTCACCGGATTAGATCATGAACCCATATTAGACGTCAAACAAAAGCGAAACAGGACCACATGAATAACATCATTTCCACTTTTACTTCAATGCACTTACATGATCGGGTGATTTGGGATTTTGTAAAATGTTTGTCCTTGTACCTCCTAACAACCTACAACCACTGACTGTTACAACCACTGATACAAACTACTAATAACAAATGTAATGTACAACTAAACTACTGATTCTCATTCCACTGTTATAGCTCCAGCAGCGCTTTGGTCTTCAGCAGTACTTGAGACATATCGGTAGATTGAGCATCAGTGCTTTATCTTCAACAGTCTTTAGATCAGCAATAGTTGTAATGAGCAGTGCTTTGGGTCATCAGATGTTAGGGCCATTGTCAAGGGGAAAGATCTGTTACAACAACTTCTTATTATGGATCCACTGCTCTGAACAAGTTTTGGCTTTATCAACTGTTCCTTTGTAGGGTTCAATCCTAACAATCTCCCCCTGGAACAGATGATGCCAAAACACTTCACTGTTCTGGATCTTTATTTCCTCATCAACAATTCCCTAACTTGCCCTTTGAATTATAATTCAAAGTTTATGGAATCCTCATCATCTTCATCCCTGCACAGTGGAAGCTCAAGGAGATCTTGTAAATCTTCTACACTCAGGCCAAGAGCATTTTCCCTTGATATATTCTTCACTTCACCACTGGACTTTAACAGAGTCACTACGTGGGTCTTTTGATCAGACTTCCACTTTAGTATTTTTTAGTCCAGTGGGTTTCTTGGGAGAGTTTTTATTTTTGATGAGTTTGGTGATGCTGGTTATGACAACTTTGGCAGGGTCTTGAGATTTAGCTAAGTCTGGATTTTCTGCCATCATTGTCTGAAGAACCATCTTCATAATATATTCTTCTTGAGCCTTGTCTTCTTTTGCTTCTTCATCCATCTGTTGTTGCTTCCTTCTTTAATAAAGGATAGCAGCAGGTGGAGCAGTGGATCTTTTGATTGGCAAGGCCAGTTTGACTGGAACCACTGCTTCTGGATAATCTGGCTTTTTAGGAGCCGTGGGATCTTTCTTTCTTAATTCTTCCAACCTTTTGTAGGTGTCTAATACTTTCACCTCTGACCACCTTGTAACCTGATTCCTTGAGCCATAGTTTGCAGCTATAAGCTCTTCTTTCATTCTTTTCATCTTCAAGGTCCTTTCAGATACATTCTTTTTATATTTGGACCAAACTGAAGGAGTTTGCTTTATTTTATCATCAACCATCTTTTGGATTCTTGATATCTCCTCTTTGAGCTCACTTATGGTCCATTCCTTGTACTGATACTTTTCTTCCTTATATTTCTTGTATGCCATGATGTGCTCAATGTAGTCTTGTTTTAAGCTTTCATCATCCTTTTCTGACAGTTTCTGACAAAGGTCTTTTGAGAACTGCTCTAAAGTTCTGACTTTGGTGAGCAGATATTGCAAATTCCTCTGAATGTCTTTATCAGACTTTTCCTTTATGTCTCTTTCTGATATATCCTCTGTTTGTTTGGCCTTTTGTTTCAGATACTCTTCTATGTTTCTTGGTAGAGGATAACCTTGAACATATGGAGATTCCTCTTTTGAGGATCATCTTCAGAGTAGAAGGATTTGATCTCCTCCCTAACTGCTGGAAGATCCAAAGGATATTGTACTCCCAAAGGGACTAAGGGAGTGTTTGGATCAAGGGCTTGAACGGAAGAAATTGGAATAGGGTTTGGAATAGTGGCTAGGATCAGAGGTTGTGAAGATGTTGGAAGTGGAGAAGTGTTATCTTCAAGTACAATATTTGTTACCCTTCTTCTTTTGTGCTTTGGAGTGGTTGGTGGTGTATTTGTGGGTTGAGTGGTGGTGTTTAAAGTGATGGTTGACTGACTAACAGCTGTTGAAACAACTGGTGTTTCAACCACTGTTGTCACTACAACTGTTGATGTGTCAACAGTTGTCTTCTGCTTTTTGGCATGTGGTTTTTGAGATGGTGGTGATGTTTTTGGTATGGCAGTGGATTGAGTGTGAGTTGATGCAGTGGTTATGACAGTGGTTGGGATAACATTTGTTGAAACCACTGAAGTACCAACAACAGTTGATACAACAGGTGTCTTAACATCTGTTGGTTTGGTGATTTGATGTGAGGAACTTTTGGGGATTTGAGGAGTATGTTTGGTGGTTTTGGAAGGTGTGGTTTTGGGTTGGCTAACCTTTCTGGTAGGGTTTCTTCTTTTAGTTGCAGAAGTACCCTGCTCTTCCTTTTCCATCATAACTTTCTTCTCCTGTTCAAATATTTATGACCCTTTTATTTCCACAGACTCTTTCATGTTTGCTTTTAGCTCAGCAAATGCATTCTGAGTCACATCAACCTTTTTGGAACCATCTGGCCTTGGAATTTCTACCACTAGTTTAGACCTTGGATCTGGTGGCATATGCAAACCTTCTTTACCCCGTCTTTCCTTTCTCGCCCTTTTTGGCATCATTAGGGTGTTCAACAAAAACAACTGTAGGAGGAGAAGTGGCAGTGGTTTGAAGCAAATGGGCCTTGATTGCCTTGATATCAGCTTGTGTATCCTTGTACCTAGCTTCCATCATGTTTCTGAATATTTGGAGCTGAATTTCATGTTGTTGATCAGCATATTGCCTTTGTTGATGAAGCATAGGTTGAAATAAGTTCCATAGCTCAGTGGGAGATAGAGCAGATGTTGCAGTAGTGGGTGTAGCCTTTTGAGATTTTAACAACTGTTGCACCATATTTTTGATATCTGCAACAGATGTGTCAATTTTATCAACCATCTCTGTCAATTCTTTGTATTTTAAACCATCACCCAAATGAATGGGATCATCTGATTTCCCACTGGCAGTGGTTGTATCAGTAGTTGACTTAGCGAAAGTTTCCCAAAAATCATCCACTGATGCCCCTTGTTCTTGGTACTGGGGACTTCTTTCTTGAGCAGTGGTTACTTTAGTAAACACACGAGTGGGTAATGGAAACACACTGGTGGTCACTTTGGTTCCCAAAGAGGAAATTGCCTTTAAGGGAGTCTTACTAATGAAACTACTGGCCAGGTGCAAATTAGTGGATTCAACACCTGTAGTAGCTGCTCCACTTGAACTACTAACATGAATTACTTGTAACTCCTGCAGTGTAGCCTCCTCAGCTGTTGGTGGGTTAGCAAGGATAGAGGAACCAGACTCGGTCACTTGTTGAGGTACATTCTCATTGATAGGTGGTTGAGAAGAACTGATTTGTGTCTGGTCCATATCAAGTGCATCAAACAGAGGTATAATTGATTGTGGAATTTGGGCAGTGAGGATGGGGGTTGAAAGAGAATTTGCCCTGGGAGCAGGGCTGTGGAAGGTAGATTCAAGTGAATGCATTGCTTCATAATGTGGTGCCCCTATGGATACAACCTGGTCCTTTTGAGAGGATGCAGGAGGAGTTTTAGGGTCAGGTTGAGATCTTTCTTCCATCTGCTGTGAGGAAGTAGCAGCAGTGGTTATTGGTGACTTTTGTGTTGTCTCAAGTATTATCTCTGGGATCTCATCTTCCAGAGGAACCTTTTTGAGGGTTTGAGGGGCTTTTGAGATTTTTTCTTGATTGGCTTTTTTGTGGGTTTTGGTGTGGGTTTCACAGCAGGGGTTGTGCTGCTGTGATCACCAGGAGCAGTGGGCTCAACAGCAGGAGCCTGAGGAGCAGAGGTTCTCTCAGCTAAATTCTGCTCAGGTTCCTCTGTTTGTGTTTTGGAAGGTTTTGACAGCCTTGTGAAAGTTTTAGAAGATAGGTTGTTTATTTTAATAAGATTTCCTTGGATAAGCACATATGCATTATCCTTTGAAAATTTCTTTTGAAAATAAAAACTTAAAAACCTTGGAAACAATAAGAATGGTTTTTTTATTATCTTTGATATTATTAACATTTTTGGACATGTCATTGAAAATCTTCTGGGAGTAGTTAAAATCAACATCAGCCATTATAACATAACCTAGGTATTGAATTTTCAATGGTATTTCGTTAAAAGCTGTTGTTTTATTTGACACACACATGAGAAGGGTATGGAATAAAAATCTCACAGCAGGTGGAAAACTGCCTTTTTGCAAAGTGTCCTTTTTCATGTGTTCCTCATACCCCCTCTCAATCAAATCAGTTTGGTATTCTTCCTTTGGGAAAGAACTTTTACCTGTAAGATCATTAATTTCAAAAACCTCTGAAATGGTTTGAGGTGTGACAATAACCGAAATTCCCCTTATGGTTGAAGTAATAGCCAAGGGCTTTTTGGTCCTTGACCTCAAGCTTTGCATTTTTTCAGAATTCACGTTGGGTATCTAGGTAGATAGGTGCATTACAAGTCAACAAAGTTTTGTACTTTGAACACGAGAGAGCATTAATAACACAGTGAAAGGTTGTGTTTTGACTTGTTTTATCAAGTGTACACAGGTAG
>JARYGA010058014.1:0-45443 GCA_030545235.1 Helianthus tuberosus
AAGCATGGTGGATACGCCGCTGGTACTTCCTATATATAAGTGTTTGTATGGTATTACATATCGTAGCGTTATTTGAATCATTTCAATTTGAGACATATAACATTTTATACAAATAACATACTTTTCACAAGACATTGTTTTACAAACAACTTATCTTATACAAACTCATTTTACTTGGATATTCATTTAACCATACATTATTCTCTTATTTATACATATCATCTGAACTTATTGTTTTTCAAATGATTTACAAAACAAATCAATTTACAAGGTTCATGACTAAACTTTACTAAACAACTCTTTCTAAACTTACAAGTCATGAAACCTATTTTCACAAAACCTATGTATCTCACAGGCATTTTTATGCTGACGTACCTATTTTCACATGTGTTTCAGGATATGATGCATAGGATTGATCAAGATACACTTAGGCGGACTTGGGCCTTAGTGACAATAAAAGATGCAAGACTAGTTATTTATGTTATGTTTCTTTGATTGTCAAGACATTGTAACTCTTTTAATCAATAAAACAATATTTCAATTTCCATGTGTTATGAAACAATGATTCTGTTACAACACTCCCCGACGTTTCCGCCACGTTTTGTTGTTTTACGTGGTCGGGGTGTGACATAAGGATCCTTGATCCTAAAAGATATTGGATCCAGTATACATCGGAGCTGAAGGTCTTGGAGGATATTGCATGGATCCTTGAAATTGTGACGAGGATCCTTGAACCTGCGATGAGGATCCTTGATGCTGAGGGTAGGATCCTTGAACTGACAGCGTCCCCTTGTATCCTCCCGAACTAGAGAAGGATCCTTGATGCTGGAAGGAGGATCCTTGAGGCTGAAGAGAGGATCCTGAAGGCTGGAAGTAGGATCCTGATGCGTGGTCGAAAACCGGTGATTGTAATTGCTTAATTTGACGTTTTTACACAAGTTTTAATTTTGAATAGCCTACTTTTGATTAGATACTTGTTTTGCAGGTCTAGCAGAGTTTAAGGAGCTTTTCGAGAGCTTTACGGATCACCGGGACGAAAAACGGGTCACCGGGATGCAAAACGAGTTAACTGGGAGCAAGGAACGCGAAAAACGGAAGTTGAGACATCCATGCACCGTCGCCGACGCCCATAAGGGCTGTCGCCGATGGATGTTATAAAGTGATGTCGATGATTTTGTCCGTAGAAAGCGATTTAGGTCGTCGGCCGTTTTGGAAAAAAAAACATGAGGCGTCGCCGACGGGGCATCAGGCCGTCGGCGACGGCCTCCCAATCTTCCGACACGAAATTTGAAGTTCTTTGAGTATAGGAACAAGTTAAAACATATCTCACCAACCAAAAACGGGAGTTACACATTGTTTTGAAGTTGAATATCATTCTTGGAGCCTATTCTCAACATCATTATCAATTCCATTCCACCTACCATCATATCCATCATCCGAATAAATCGAATTAGAACCCCAATTCATCACTATTCCATTCATCTTTCACTTCACCATTACCAACCATCCATAAACCCTAACCATTCATCCATTCATCCATATTCAAGCTTCAAGATGACCCAATTCAAGTTTCAAGCATCCGTTGATCAAGTCTCGTTCACCATGAGCGGCTAATTTCTTGGAGGTTTCACCCCGGTGTAGGTTATTGTAAGTCTAGGGTTTGAACAATGTTTTAGTTTGATTTTGTAACAACTTGAATTGTATTTGAATTGATTGACAATTGTCTTGCATTTGAACTATATTTGTGAATTGTCGAGTGAGTTATGAAATTTGACTTTTCAAAACAAGTTTGTGCAATTATGCCTTGTCATTCAAAAGGTTTTACTTGTCTGAAGTAACAAAGTGCATTGTGGTCCGTGATATGCTTTGATAGCAATTGGCACCTAAGCTTTGATGATAGAAATCCGTTAATAACATATTCAAGTAAATCAAATTTAAAACGTGTAAGAACCCTAGGATTGCAATTGCCGAACCGGGTGTGAGCCTTGTTTTCTCCATCTTGTTTAAACCTTTAATTACATTCTTGCAATTGTTAATCATTCGTAGTTTTCAACCCAATTACTTTAGTAAGTTTAATTCACATCTTTTAAATCAAACAAAAATACACAAAAACAAGATAACAAGCTTCATAATTGTGACATCTTTTGAGAATTCATCCCAATCCATTCGCAAACCACATACTCTTCATGGTTCGACCCCTTGCTACCACTAGCTATTTGTTAAGGGTAAATAGGGCTTATAAATATTATCTTTGACCGGAGCGCGACACTCCGATCAAATTTTGGCGCCGTTGCCGGGGAGCTAATGCGCTTAGTATTTCATTGCTTGTTCGATTTTAGTGTTAGTTTTCTTTCTTGTATTTTTGTGATTTTACTTTGGGTAGTCGAGTTTTGTCTGTACAAGTATATGTTTTGCAAGCACCTTATTTCACCATGAATTAGGTAGATGATGACCCATGTATATGTTGTGGGAGCAACTACCACTGGGTTAAGGATTGTCCGATGTTTGAAGTTAAATACGGAAATCGTGGGAGGTATTGCTCTGAATATAGTCAAGAAAAAGGATATGTGAGGGTTTTTTATGATGATGACGGGATACCCTTCTATTATCCCAACTTTAAACCGCCTGCACCATCGGAGCAAGAAAATGACGCTTATCAATCATGTGCTTGTTGTGGAAAAGTTCACATATATGAAGATTGTCCAGTGTTTTGGAAAGATCCAGTGTTTTGGAAAGGAAAAATAAAGTCCGGTTACAAGCCACCTTCATATCAAGAATACTACCATTTAGAGATGAATTGTCATTATGAGCAAGAGCGGGATTACAACAATTATGAACAAGAGATGTCACATTTCTCAAGTTACCAAGATGAGTTTGACGACTACTATTATGAATACCCTCAGCCGGCATATGAGGAGTCTCAAGATTCCGTTAACTCCAAGCTTGATGCAATCATGGACATGATAGTGGAAATGAAAAGGGAAGACGGGCTTAGAAACAAATCATTTGAGGATTTGGTTGTGCAAGTTGGTCAACTAACTGAGGAGTTGGCCCAACTTAGACGGGACCAAGAGATGTTGACTAGTGGTACCATGGTAGATGGTGATGTGGTGGAAGAGGTTATGGATCTTCCAAAGCAAGAAAAAGAGTGTTTAAATTTATATGAAGACATAACACCTTTATAAGAAGTAGTAACCGAGGTAATCATAGTGTATCCTGACTATGATAAAGTTGGGGAAAAGAGCATGAGATTAAAGGAAAGAAAGGTGAGACGGCAAGACCTCACTCAAGCTATCATGAAGTGGCCCCGTATAAGTGTTTCAATTTTCATACCAATCGTTTGGATGGAAATGTGGAACTGGCAAGTCAACTACCGAGCGTATGTTGGAAACTCGGTAGGCAAATGTTCACTTCGACCACCATGAGAGGCAAATCAGGTATGATTGTTGTAGAGTTTGTATTATTATTCGTTTTTTTTTTCTAGATAAATGAACTTTGTGGGTGTCTTCCCTATATAACCCTCACGAGACCTTTCTCGTCCTCCCGAGCTACCGGGAGGTTTAAAGGGCTTATTGCATACGCTAAATGCAACCGTGATCCCTACGAAAGTGAGTTAGGTTTGTTGTTACAATTTTTTTTCCAATTATCAAAGCAATTAATAGATTACTTGGTAAATGTTTTTTGAAATGGTAAAATGAACAATCTTATGGATTTTAATTGTTATGAGAAGCTTGCTTCTACACATATTTGAGGTTTGTAGGTACCTTCATGCTTTGCTTTGGCAACTATTTCGCTTAGAAACAAGGACTATCATGAAATGTGAAGAAATCAGGTGTATCTATTTCTAATTCTCCATGCTTTGATTTTTGTATATATTTTTTTAATAGTGGATTGTAATTGTATATTATTGGGGTGAGGTCATTGTGGTGGTGGTTAAGTCTTGTGCATCCCGGTTACGCTTAAAAAGTTTGCAAAAGTTAAATTTAAATCTTACCCTTCATTCAAAACACTACACATTGAGGACAATGTCAATCTCAAGTGTGGGGATGGAGAAAAATTGGAAATTTTGAAAACTTTTTCCTTTAAGTCGACTTGATCGTGTTTAAAGACCGAATTTCTCAAAGTAAATCATCAACGGGTTCCAAACCAAACCACATGTATAGGTCCTTAGTCATGGTCATGTTCCATGTGATTGTAGTAGAAAAAGTAATTCTAGTAATTTTTTTAAGAAAAAGGAAAAGGAATGCCTAGCTATAGCTAACAAGCTTTTGGTAAAATAAATGCATGTTTCACATCGGTAACCTCTCTTCCCTACTTGGTGAGATTTTGAGCCTACTTTAAAACAAAAAAAAATCATTATCATATACATATATTTTTCATTTGTTTGAGAGTAGGCCATATTTTAGCTCTATGTTAGAACTTATATGATTTGATACACGCCGAGGCCATGGACTAGACGTTCTCACATAGATGATAAAGGCAATTTAGGACCACCTTTTTGTTTTGACACCCTTATGTATTTTTACCAACTTACCCACAAACCACCCATTAGAAGCCAAACTTGAACCCTTTTTCCATTCGTTTGTTAACCCATATCATTACCCAAGTTAAACCTTAAGCTCGTTTGAAAACCGTCTAGAGAAGATCCATTTGTTTATAGTTGTTGCAAAAAAAAAAAAAAAAAAAAGAAAGAAAGAAAAGCCAACAAACGAGTCGAACAACCACAATCGAGGCTAAAAAAATATATGAATAAGTTAGATACGGGCCAAAATTACCCAATATCTTTTAGTTTATTTGTTTAGTAGAAAATAAGGATTTTTTTAACGGTTTGTGTTCGCCATTTTTCATTTTTAGCCACTTTTAGCCAAAAATTCCTAACCTTCGCCTAAGCCTAAAACTCGTAAGACCTTTTGATATGTGCGGTGTCTATGTGTTGTAGTGGAGGTGTGATTGTCATACAAGCCTATGATTATAGAATGGCGTAGTTGGTCTTTGAGTGTTTATTACTAGTCCATTACATGCTAGCTCATAAATGAAACCGAGAGGAGTGAACAATTGTGAGGGGTGTGTTGCATGAGCATAAAAACCAAAGCACGTTAAGTTTGGTTATGTGTTTCCATGTTTTAAAAAGAGCATCATTTTATTTGCTAGAGAATAACAATAAACTGTGATCAACATAGTGAATGGAGTATGACTCTGGACCTTAACAAATGATTGGTAAAGAATTTGTGAAATGTATTTGTGAAATAATGGTTTGATATATCGAAAGAGTTTGTTTGAGGGCAAGCAAAAGATAAGTGTGGAGATGTGATCGGTACACTTTAGGTACACTCTTGTTTATTTTAATAATAATAAAAATATATTAATATTGTTATATAATATATTATTTTAATTAGTTTTTGTATTTGATAGATTATGTAGAAAATGATCTTAAATCAAAGAGTTATAACAAATAACAAAAATTTGGAAAATGATTAATTGTGGTTTTAAAAAGTCAAATGAGTAACGAATTATTGAATTAACAGTGTAATTAATATAGTCATGAGCAAATTAATTCATTTGACAAATTGATTGTGGAACGTATGCAGGTAGTAAGAAAGCATGAATTTAGAATTCATTGTCTAAATAAGCCATCATTATTTAATTATGATATATCACCAAAGATAAAGGGATACGAAGGGGGGGGGGTGAAAAGAAAAACAAACTGCACGGTTCGAGGTTGTGGCTGCACGGAGATTGAAGGAAGCACAAAAAAGAAAATATGAGAATTGCTTTGAAGGTTATGCGTGGCTAATCCTAAGGTTTCACCCCGGTGTAGACTTTGTAAGAATTCTAGGGTTTCAATATTTTGCTTATGATTTAATTTGTGACTAGTTGTATTTAACCATTTGAAACTTATATCAATTGTCTTGCATTTGTATTGGATTCATGAATTGTCGAATGAGTTATTAAATTTGACTTTGTGGAATGAATATATGCAATTATGCCTTGCTATAGGTTAGGATTTACATGTTCTTGGTGACAAAGTGCAGTGCGGTCCGTTGTCTATGACGTTGATAGCTCTTGGTGCCTAAGCCACGTAATACTAAATCTGTTAATAATCAAATGCAAATAAATTAAGTTTAACGTGTAGAAACCCTAGGTCTTGCAGTTGTCGAACCAGGTGTGAACCTTGTTCCAAATTATGGTTTTACTCATTTTAGTTAATCATTTTTTTCTAATTATTTTAAACAAACTTTGAAACTAAAAAGGAAAATTAGCAAACTTCATAATCAATTTGTACACTTGTTTGTAAATACTTTTGCTAATCGAACAACTAGTGTGATACTGACCACATGCTCTTCGTGGATACGATACTCGACTTACCCTAGCTACCTAGGTTAATTGGGTTTTTGACTGATCGGGACGACATGGTCACGTCAGATCATTGAGCTTGTGTCACAGCTGATGATCCATACCGCATACTTGATGATCCTCCATGATACTGGACATCTGATGCCTTAGAATGCTGAACGGTTGTTGGTGGAGTAGTGAAATCCAATGAACTGGGCACCAATGGAGAGTGATCCTCCGTTGATTTCTTCAATTTCTTGATTTCATCAATCTCACGAAGGATCCTGCCATTAGTTTCATCCTGTTTAATTCTTCATCTGCAAAATCAAAGAATAAAGATCATTGTTAGTAGGAGCAGAAGAAACAGCAGTAGTTGCTTTTGTGAAAACGGGGGTTGGCTTCTTCGCAGCATTCTCAACATTCTTCTGGGATCCAGAAGGAACAGGAGGCAAAGGTGGAATGCCCTGTCTTGAGGTGATTGTCGGGATGGAGCTTGAAGTGTTTTTCCCTTGAAAAGCCATGTGGTTGAAGGTAATGAACAGAAATGAATAAAATGAATAGAATTTTCAAGAATGAAGCACCGATTGCCCCACGGTGGGCGCCAAACTATTTTGGTCAAAAATCACACAAGGATAATGTAACCAAATCTGATTTTTGTGAGGTTAGATGCTTGGTTAGATGAACAAATGTGTGAACAATGATTGAATAAAAATAGCAATGTACATAAGGATTTATACGAGGAAAAAGCCCTTGATCAATGAATGATCTACGGCATAAAAAACCTCGGATAGTGAAAACTATCACTATCAACTATATTGAACAATAAAGGTTACAACTTTGGAAGATAACAAGCTTTTTACAACGATTTCTAGTGTGTTTGTGTGTGTATTCGCCAACAGATTTCAGAGAGTTCGAATGTGTGCAATTGTGTTTCTAATAATAGTTTGTTATCCCCTTTTGAATAGAAAAATATCTAGATAACTAACTATCCGAAAAATGTGCTTGCCATCCACGATCACCACAACGGTCATCACTCTTGCACGTGCCATAATAAGGAGCATATTCCCCTGGAATCTCGGTTAGAACAAGTCTCATTCGAAATATACCTGCAAAACAAGCTAAAAGGTGATAGAAACAATTGTTAGTTTTAGAATATCAAAGAGGATCCTGGATTCTAGCCTTCCTGCACCATTTCCTGAGGATCCTTGATCCAGGCTGAACTGAGGATCCGTGATCCATAATCAATAAAATTCTATCCCTAATACTTTCCAGATACACCATATTGTCGTGAGGCATACCGCATGGACAGCTTTCTTTGCCTTTGTCGATCCACCCATGTCCTTGTGTAAATCTAGAATATCTATTAACCCAAATGCAAAGATAGGCTGCACTTTGCACCAAAGAGACATCTGCCATAAAGCCCGAGCGAGCCCACATGTCATAAAAAGATGCTCAACCGACTCATCTGCATCTCCGCACATCGGGCACAAAACCGACCCCACATCTGTATTTCTTCTTCTCAGTCCACAATGCGTCGGAAGCCTTTCAATTTCTGCCCTCCATGCTAGAATTTCCACCTTTTTAGGAACCCAGTTATTTCGCATAACAAAATACGAAGGCTGAGAATAGCGTTGTTCTATAATCCTACCTTTAATGCTACATGTCGAAAACGAGCCTGACCCATCCAACATCCACCTCTAACTATCTGGCCTACTTGTTAATTTTGGGTGCCCCAACAGTCTGATTAACTGCTGGTATTCTCTAGACTACACCCTATCCATAAGAGGCCTTTTCCACTCCCACATCCAATCCGTTAAATCTTCGTTTGCACGTTCCTTAACGACCGCGTGCTTATTTTTCTCCAGCCCAAACAACGCTGGAAACCACCTAGCCAGAGATTCCCTATCTATCCAATTGTCCAACCAGAATAACACATTTGACCTGTCACCCACTATTCCTTTAACTAAACTTATAGGTAATACAGACATTCATACACATTTAACTAAGATATTTAACTTAAGTTAGTGATAAGGACCATACGAGTACAAAAATTACAACCATTTGGACCAACTCTGTAATTATTGAAGCCTTGGGATCAAGTCTGCAATATTCCGCAAAACACATGAACCAACCAGACATTTAACTCGATATTTTATTATAAAAATATTTATCTGCTATTTTACTTGGTTTCAAAATTGTTTTCTATTAACTTTAACAAACATATTTTTACATTATGTATTTTCATTAAACCAGATAATAAATTTGTATTACTATAGAATGTGTAATTTCAGTTTTGTTAAAACAAGAAGGTTTTAATAATATAAAGAAGAATTATATGAAAAGACAGTGTAATTTTCTAAAAAAAAAAAATCAACAGCCTGTTATGAATGCACCATAATGTGGTGACTCTCCACATATGTAACCACCATCTCTTCATGTCCTTTGTATTAATGTAAGAACACTATATATAGAGTTCTTTGTATTGTATGTTGATATCTTAATGAAAAAGAATTCATATTCACTTATTCTCTATAGTCTTGTTCTCTCATGTTTAGTATAGTTGTATATGGATTGCTAATAGACCATTGTTTTACAACACGTTATCAGCACGAATTGCTGCAAGATCTTCATATTCATGATTTGAATCTTCATATCCATGATTTGGTTTTTCTTTCATCCATTCAGGTAATAATACACAAAGCTCATATTTCTACTTAGTAATTGTTTTATTATTTTAGACATCTTGAATAATGTTATCGTATCCATGAAAAGTGAAATTAAGAGTAGAAACAATTGACCTGCAACCTTTCACCTTGGACTTCAAGGCTCCATGATTTGTCCTCATTTTATTGTTTTTGTATATAATCATAACTAGAAAATTTGGATTTAGTTTTGTGAATATTTTGATGGCATGAAAGTAACTGAGGAGAAAATGACTGAAAAATAAATTATATTTGATTTGTTTTCAAAAAATAAATAAATAACAACGTTTACAGCCTTTGAAGATTATTTTTTTTCATGCAATTGCTTACGTTCTTCATTGGCATCAAATAAAAAATGTGTGACTTCTACTTTATAAAACCGGACTCTTTCATGCCATTTACTACATTTTAGATTTGTAGTATTTCAGATTTCCCCCAATATCATCATTAAGTCATCATGACTAGTGACCTCATTATTTTTTTATGTATATTTTTTCTTTTGGTTGTTCTTATATGGGCTCGATGAAAATCTTGCCTAGGTTAACTAGTCATAATCTATTATTCATCCATTATAAATGTATGAAAGTTTAAATGTTATATATAGTATTTACATTTGCTAGTAACGGGTCAATATGATCATTAACATGCACATAAATTATTTGTTTGTATTAAGAATTATTTTGACATTTTGATTTCAACTAATAAATTGTATTTAAGATAATGAGCCTAATAAACTTTGTTTGAAAACAAGTTAATGCGCATATATCTAATTAATATTTGCCGAAGAAACCTGATTTTCTATGTATTTAATCGGCCATATACTTTACCGGTTGAAATCTCGTTGGAATTGATAATTTGATATACATGATCTAGAATTATGCTTTTGTGTTTAGTCGATTGCTTTCTAAAACCACCAAAGAAATTGAAGGGGGGTTAAGAAGAAACGGGATGGTAACTAATTACTATAATTCAATTTTTAAATTAGCTATAAATAACTATAAAGAAATCATTTAAATTATCCATAAAGAGCTATAAAGAAATCATTTAAAGTGGCAGTTAACATTCCCTATTAGTTTATATAATTAATAAAAAGTTTGTTAGCAATTTAGATAAGTTTTACAACTTTGCCACTTCATTATATTCTTTCAACACTTTTATGTATTATTTTCATTTACGTTTTTCATCATAACACATGTTTTAAAGGTAAAATAACTCTTGCATGTATGATTAGTTACATTAAGCATCAATCATTTTTATTATTATTATGATTATTCATTCTGATATTCAAAAAGTAAAAGTGTGACACTTTGTTGCCTTCTAGTTCATAAAGTAATAGCCTTTAATAATATTAAATTTCTACATATAGTGACAAACTCTTGAGTAGAGTTATTTATGTCACTTGTTTAATTTTCTATTAATATAATAAACTTTTCATGTGGTGTATTGATGTCTTTTATGACAATTGATTAGAGATTTTATGGCAAAATTAAGTACTTTTCATGAGGTGTATTGATGTCTTTTATGACAATTGATTAGAGATTTTATGGCAAAATTAAGTACTTTTCATGAGGTGTATTGATGTCTTTTATGACAATTGATTAGAGATTTTATGGCAAAATTAAGTACTTTTCATGAGGTGTATTGATGTCTTTTATGACAATTGATTAGAGATTTTATGACAAAATTAAGTACTTTTCATGAGGTGTATTGATGTCTTTTATGACAATTGATTAGAGATTTTATGACAAAATTAAGTACTTTTCATGAGGTGTATTGATGTCTTTTATGACAATTGATTAGAGATTTTATGGCAAAATTAAGTACTTTTCATGTGGTGTATTGATGTCTTTTATGACAATTGATTAGAGATTTTATGGCAAAATTAAGTACTTTTCATGTGGTGTATTGATGTCTTTTATGACAATTGATTAGAGATTTTATGGCAAAATTAAGTACTTTTCATGTGGTGTATTGATGTCTTTTATGACAATTGATTAGAGATTTTATGACAAAATTAAGTCTCTAATTATGTTAGACTTTTCACCACCCATGACTCTTGCATACTTAGTAGGCTATGTGCCTCTTTTGATGGGGCTAGTTGAGGTTATGTGATGAAAAGAGTATTTATATTGGTTGAATAAAACAATTTCCATTTATCAAACCTCAAATATGCTTATAAAGTAGTAATATTAATATATATATATATATATATATATATATATATATATATATATATATAAGGTTTGAAACAACTAGAATGAAGGTTGTGTGGCTCTAAGCCATTCCTTAATGGTAAATGCAATGACAGATTAGTGAAAGGTCGAGATCGTGTACATAACAAAAGCAATTGTAATGATAGCACTATGAAAGTTGTGTGGTTATAATCCATTCCCTAAAAGTGAACGTGATGATATAATGATCGTTATAAAGGTCATGATCATTGTAAATGATGAGGGAAATCTTTTTCTTATGTTTGTTCTCTTGTTCATAAGTAAACTACTTTGATGTTAGTTACTTAAAATTGATAGATAATAATTCATTTGAGTTAGTGTTGATGCTCATTTATACTGAATTTCACATGAATCCTAAATCAATGTTGAGAACCGAAGTTCTCCCAAATGTATACAAAGTCCTGTTTGTTTTAATAATGATTTTTCAAGTTCAACCATAACTTTAGTTCATCGCACTTGGCGTTTTTGGCTAACATATAGCCTAGTGATGGAAAACCTTATGAATAGTACATGTTTTCCCTCTAAACAAAGGCTAAAACTATAATATTTCACGTGGTAGAGACGCTATTGATACTATTTCACGTGTTAATAGCATATTAAATGCTCCAGAAGAGCATCGATAGTTTACCCGCTGATATCGAATTTTGTAATTCATAATGCATCATATTCTAATGTATACCGAAGAAATTTATTAAATTTCCACTATGTTTGAATGAAAAGTCATCACCTTGGAATGGTGTAAAAGAAAATGTACTAAATATCTAAAATATATCTTATAGTAAGGGCATGTTTGGCTTAGCTTATTTTCAACTTTTGAAAAGTCCTTTTGGCCAAAATAAGTCATGAATTCCTGACTTTTGGCAAATCCCTCTCACATAAGAAGAAAAGCCAAACACTTTCAAAAGGACTTTTGCCCTTCAAAAGTCCTTTTACCCTCAAAATAAGGAACCCCAAACACCCTCTAAATATGGCCAAGAAGACTATATTAGAAGTTAATAGAAATGATACTAATTTTCCACAATATTCCATTAAATCAAATATGGTGAGTAACCAGAAGTTACTAGAATATTTATACGTTCACCACATGGCATGACCAAATAGGTCATCAAGATAGCATCATGATATGCTAAACAATCAAACATGCTAACCGGTACCTTAGCACCTCTAAGTAATCTAAAAATATTGCTCCCAAAATGCCTTATCATATGTCTAGTTAGTTTTTTTTTTTTTGTGGCAAATAATTTTTTATGCCCTTCCAAACAATAAACTCATACAAACAATCCCTCTTATATGGGACCATTGAAATGTACAGTTGTGTGGATTGTGGCATTCATACATGGTTACATGTGAGTTTTTAGCTACCCGTATGTAGCATATGCCCAACACTATGGAACGTTGTTTTTTTGACATGGTTTAACACGGTTCTTTGACAACCCAATTGTAGGGACCATTGTTGGGCACAATGTGAAATATAGTGAGAGGCATACATAGTCAAGACGGAATTCGTCGATTGATTATATCAATTCAAAACCAACTGCTTATCACAAATACTCCCTATTACAACTGGTCTCCTGAAGAGAACCAAGTTTTCATTTTTTTTATATATATTTTGTTGTGCAGCCTATGTACCAATAGCACCACCATAACATATAAAATGGGATATGTACATCGTATTCCCAGTCTTAGGGGGAGACAAGAAAATGAAAGACTGGTAACATAAAAAAATGCATCATATTATATATCGACCCCTGAAGTGGTCAATGCAAATCTGAAGTCCAAAAGAAAGAGCGTGTATTTGCAAATAATAACAAATGAAATACAAGATGCATTCACTAACACAAATAAGGTGACAAAGTCACATATACCAGCTTAAACTTATCTGCTCGAATGGAAGTACTCACAAAATGATCATCATATTAATAAATTGTGAGAGATAAATCGGTTCCAAAAAGATAAAACCCACAAAACACAAAAAGAGCTGAGTAACGCAGTTGGTGTAACCCCAAAAGATGTGGCACATAAAACACCATAAGTGGTTACATACCAAACCCCAGAAGTGGTTGCATACTAAACCTTAAAGAAGGTTGTTGTCAAAACCCCAAAAGAGGCTAATGGAGTTCTAAAAGAAACTCTAGTACCAAACAAATATGAGATCGCGATGAATTATGTACAAAATAAGTACAATATGGAACCGTAATGAAACACGTGTAAAATGATATATTTGATTATGCTATAACAATAGATGTAATCGATGAAAAAAAAAGGATTACGTATATAGAAAGTGTGCAAGAGTGTACGCACACAAATAGCCAAAATGGCTACATGACTTAAGGTTGAACTAAATTTGCTCGACAAACTAAACGTTTTCAAACTAGCAGTTCGAACACCCATAGACGTCAAACCAGTAGGTTATAAATGGGTGTCTTTAAATAAAAGGAAACGTAAATAATAATTTTTTGCGATGTAAGGCACGCATTTTAACATAAAGATTTTTCCCAAATCCCAGCAGTTGATTACGAGGAAACGTACCTGTAGTGGATGCGATAATCTTTAAATGTTTAAGCGGCCTCGCAATCTCAGAATGACTTCAGTTAAAACAATTTATGGATGTCATCACCGTATACATGTACGAGACAATTGCAAATGACATATGTATGAAAACCCCCTGAAGGATTAAAAATGTTCAAAGCATTATGAAACAATAACCCCATAGGTGTTATATATATGAATCTTAAAGGAAACTACTCGTATGTGGTACAGTTGAATATACTCTGAAAAGAGAGGTATAATTTTGATAAAATGAGCTACACCTATTTAACAAGATTTCACTCTTACAGTGATAATGTAAACATCATCGAGAGGGAACTCTCAAACTAAAGAGGAAAATTTTGAATGACCTTTACAAAATATAGTTATTCTCGACCTGTAGTTCGAGTATATATGAACTATTTTTGCTCATCAATCTGACTACATCTAGAAGATGTTACATAGAAAAAGCTCATTTGTTGAGTACATGAACGATTGTCTGATCGCTTGACATAGAAAAAATATTCTTATCAACCCCAAGAAAGGGATGTTGAACTACTTAGTCAAGAAGTACCATACTTAATTGTGATCAGAGCATTGACGTATCTTGCAAACAAGACGACATATGATATTACGTTCTTGCTAGATGTATTGGTAAGATTACAGTTCTAATCTCAAATGTTGCACTCTTTTTCCCTTCACTAAGTTTTTCCCATTGGGTTTTCTTGGTAAGGTTTTTAATGAGACAACATAACTGATCCAGTAGTATCAGTTTATCTTATAGGTCCCGAAGTACTAATTTAACATCATTATAAATCATGTTGTTAATTATGTATAATGCGTAGTGCACTATTTTTCCCTTGACTAAGTTTTTCCCATTGGGTTTTCTTAGTAAGGTTTTTTTTTTAATGAGGCAACATATCTGATCTAAAAGTATCAGGGGGAGAAAATACGCGCTGCACTCTTTTTTCCTTAGCTATGGTTTTATCCCACTGGGTTTTCCTAGCAAAGTTTTTAACGAGACAGCATCACCTAGCGTATTAAAAGAATAGTAGACTATTATATTTCATCATGTGGATAGTCAAGGGGGAGTGTTATGAATGCACCATAATGTGGTGACTCTCCACATATGTAACCACCATCTCTTCATGTCCTTTGTATTAATGTAAGAACACTATATATAGAGTTCTTTGTATTGTATGTTGATATCTTAATGAAAAAGAATTCATATTCACTTATTCTCTATAGTCTTGTTCTCTCATGTTTAGTATAGTTGTATATGGATTGCTAATAGACCATTGTTTTACAACACAGCCAATTTTTTTAGAATTTAGTTGAAACAAACGTGAGATTAAGGAAAGAGAGTGTTATGGAGTTGTGCAAGAATTATCAACTTGTGAGCGCGGTGAAAAGAGGTTGAGAGTTATTTTGTTTCACATAAATGACGTCTTTACACATCTCTGTTGGGATCGGATGGTCTAAATAAAAAACATTGTATATCAATGGGGTGTTGGTCCATTGATAAAGACAAAACCTTTAAGCATTAGAGTTTGAAAAGGGGGACTTGGATTAAAGTCCCACAGACAAAGGATTTGCCGTTTAAAAAATTTATAATAAAACAATGTCTAAATTTAGTTTTGTTCAAGGGTGAGAAAAAAAACACACACATCCACGAAGGGATATTAAAATAAATGTAGCTCTTTTTGTAGTTTGTCCTTAATCAAAAAGGGGACTAATGTCATTATTAGTTTGTTAAAAAGAATTAACACATTAACAACATATTATGATTCTATTATTTATCTAAGATCCGCCAATAACACTCTCATGATTAAAGTAAAAGATATAACCAATGATATAAATGCTATTTCTTTATAATGAATAAAAGACCCTTTCACATCTTTTGACCTTAAAAACATTCATATGCTTAAAACTTGGGTTTAAAGTATGTTTAAGAATAAAATAGAGATACATAACGCAACATGTAATTAAATTAAATATAGTAAACATGTATTTAAATTAAATACAGAAAGATAGAGGCTAAAATAAAAATTATCAACATTTTAATGAATAATTACGATCAATTCTCTTTAGTATATTTCATACATCAACTTGTCGGTAATGGGGAAGGAGTTTGTTTTTGGCTGGACCCGTGGTTGCTGGATGAACCTTTAATGGTTCGGTTTCCAAGTCTCTTCAGGTTAGAAGTGGTTAAAGGCTGTTCTGTTAAAGACCGTGTGGGTAGCGATGGAATCTGGCTATGGCGTCACGAACCGAACGAAGATAATGAAGCTGCTGAATTGACTGGGCTTTTGGGTTTAATTCGGAACTTTGTCCTGTCGGACAAGAGGGACTCGTGGAGATGGCTGGGTTGTAATTCCAGAAGTTTTAGCGTAAGCTCCGTCAAGTCTATCATCTTCAACTCGTTCGATTTCAGCTCAAGGTATGTTATGAAATGGTGTCCTTGGGTTCCCGTCAAAGTTAATCTCTTTGCTTGGAAAGCAGAAATGGGAAGAATCCCTACGGCCGAGGCTCTGAAAAAAAGAGGAATGAGTATTGAGGATGAGTTTTGCCCGCTATGCAACTCTATAGAAGAAACCGTGGATCACTTGTTTACTTCGTGCCTCGTCACTTCGGTTCTTTGGCAAAAGGTTTGTGCGTGGAGCCGTGTTCCGATCTTCTACGCTTTTTCTTTTCGTGATCTTCTGGAAATGTATATCCACTGTGGAAAAAGGAATGAGGAAAAAGAGGTTTTCCATGGTATTATTTTGATCACTTTTTGGTTTGTTTGGAATGCTAGAAATGGCGCGAGGTTCAACGGCTCTCGGTTCAAGATTGATGATATTTTTAGCGATATTAGATCCCTAGGCTTTCTCTGGTTTAGAAATAGATCCAAGGTTAAAAATATCCGGTGATCGGACTGGTGTAAATTTGTAATTATGTAAGTCGGGCTTGTTTTGCCGTCCCGGTCTTCGGGTTCGGTTGCTTTTTATAGAAGTTTTCTTTTAAAAAAAAAAGGTCAACCGTTCTCCTCTTTTACTTGTCTTGTAATCAAAGTTAAAAATTAAAAAGTTGTTGCTTTATTGGGGACATGTTATATACCCAATTCTAAACTTGTAATATATAATATTTCATAACACAAGTTTTCAATTATAATATAGAATGTTGTTCAAAGCATAATTTTATAACTTATAATATTATATATGTTTATTATGGAATATATAAAATTGCCCTCAATTTATTTCCTAAATGTTAAATAATTTTATCTAAATTGATCATGTACATAGAGGCGAGTTTCATAGATAACAAATTTCGAGCAGATAACCACTACCACTAGAACGGGATAACAACATAAATGCTAGTATGAGGTGCAAGTTATATATTATGGAGAGAGAAATGTAGGTCGTTATAGTGTTATATAATCGTTTACATGTATTATTTTAAATTTATTTTGTGGTGTAATTTGATATATATGCCATATTTGAATGTTGATTAGTACGCAAATGAATATATATTGTATTTCGTCGAAATTTTAAACTTATTTTGTGGTGTTGTACTTGATTTTAGCTTTAATATATTAGGTTGAGCTTATGTTTTATATGTTCTTTTGAAATATTAAAGAATATTTAGACTACTAAATTTGAGAGCTATGTATTAATTTTTATTTAAATCGAGCCAAACCAAGCCGAGTCAGCTCAGTTTAAAACCAAGCCGAGCCCGAGCTTAGATTTTCAGCTCCATTTATAATCGAGCCGAGCCCGAGCTTGCCTTGGCTCGACTCGGTTCGGTTCGTGAAGAGCCCTAATGGTTACTAGGGACATCGACAATCAGAATCAACCAATTTTGATGAAGTTAGCCCTAATGGTTACTAGGGACATCGACAATCAGACTTAACTAATTTTGATGAAGTTTTAGGCCGAGCTACTAAGTATTATTTGGAGGAAGGACAAACTAAACCGGTCAGGTTGTTTGCATTGGCCAAATCAACCAGTTGCACCGATTTGGAGATTTAGTGGTTCGCTTTTGACTGTTTGATGGTTTGAAGAGATTTGGTTTCCCAAAACTATTAATTTATCTGTATTAAAACTTCTTTAATGATTCATGATTATAATATATATACATAATTACATATTATTTAAAAAAATTATGTAATTATATAGGGGTAACTTTGTAGAAATGTATCCAAGTTTAACAACTGTTTCAATTAAGTCATTGAAACTTATATTGTTTCTTTAAAGTCATTAAAGTTTTGATTGTTGTTCTGATTCTATGTAATTATCAGGTTACAGGTTATAAATGATGATGTGTCAAGTTACAATGAATTTTTATTTTTTTAAATCTTTAATATGATTTAGAAGATATAAATAATGACATACATTTTTCAATTAAAAATAAGAAATCATCATGAATCCATATCTTCTCACAAATTCAGTTTCAGTTTTGCATATCCCACCCATCGACCCACTTGGTTTGCTCAATCCTTTTTCAATTAAAAATAAGAAATCATCATGAATATCTTCTCACAAATTCAAATTCAAATTCAATTTTAATTTCGTACATCCCACCCGTCGACCCACTTGGTCTGCTCAATCCAATGAATCCATACACCATTACACTTTGGTTTTCAATCACAAATTCAATCAGAATTCTGCTCAAATATCAATCAGATTTCACAACTTCAGTCCATCGAAATCAAATCCATTTATTTGTTGAGATACTCTTCAACAGATCTAATAATTAATTATGGAAATGTGAAGATTAGCTCTTACGGTGGTGATACAACGGTGTTATCGAAATCGAAGAACAAATTCAACTTCCGGTGATACTGCCGACAATGCCGCTGCTACCGTTTATTATTTTTGTTGGTCATGCTGTTTGCGTCCTTACCTTGTTCTTCATCTGCTAATGGTCGGCACTCGGCACAGAGGGGTGGTGGATTGAAGAATATTAGATTGAATGATAACATCATATAGATGACATCTACCATAAAAAGAAAATGAAAAAAAAAAATAACCTGGTGACCTGGTAATTACGCATCATTGAAACACCAACTTAAAGTTTAGTTATTTTAGTGACACAAACAAAATTTGGATGACTTAATTGAAACAACGGACAAACTTGATTACATTTCCTTGACATTTCCCCAATTATATAAATACTAAAGGTTAAACGGCTCCCTATTCGATTTACCTTATGGTTCCAAGTTTCAAATTAAACCCAACCATTTAATCCACTAAACCGTGAATATCGAACTGTTTGGATCTAAAGAGGCTAATTTGCTTCGTGTAGAAAGGTTCAGTGAACTAATTCTTAAGAATGGTCATCATACACTTGGGTTTTATACTTTTATATGTATAATAACTAGTTGATGCCCCGCCCGCGTTGCGGGGCGATGGCCAAATAATTATCAATCAATTAAAAAAAAGACTACTATAATTTTGGTAGGGAAAAAACAAAAACAATGATAAGACCGTAATTTTGGGCTCAGGGAAAAACTGTAATTTTTCAGGATTAACGAGCGAGTGTTAGGCAGCTCCTTGACACGAAAAAAAATAAATCGAGTAAACCAATTAAAACAAAAAACCTTTATAGTTTTGCCAAAAAAAAACGATTGGGAAAACGTAATTTTTAACTGATGGCGAAATCATAATTTTAATTTAGGGAAAAAAATCGTAAATTAAATGTACCAATGGGGGAGTGCTAGGAAGCTGCCGGCATGACTGTAATTTTACACTGGGGGCAAAATTGTAATTTCACCAGGAAAACAAACAAAAACGATGGATAAAATGTAAATTTAAGTTGAGGGCAAAATCGTAACTTGGCTGTGAGGAAAAAAACTAATGGCAAAACTATAAATTTATACGGGGCAAGATCGTAATTTTGAACCGAGGGCAAAATTGAATTTTTTAGCTGGGAGCAAAAACGTAAATTTATTTTTAAGTGGGGGTAAAAACATAATTTTGAACTGATGGCAAAATCGTAATTTTAAGGGAAAAAAACAAATGGCAAAACTGTAAATTGAAACGGGGCAAAATCGTAATTTTGAACCGGGAACAAAATTGAAATATTTAGCTGGGAGCAAAAACGTAAATTTATTTTTAAATGGGGTAAAAACATATTTTTGAACTGATGGCAAAATCGTAATTTTAAAGCGGGATAAAACTGTAAATTTGTTGGGCCAATAGGTGAGTGCCAGGCAGCTGCCTGACACTATTCCCCTGCCGCCCATGTCAACCAATTGAAGGAAACAACTATTACCGCCCATGAGGTTTGTTAATATGTAAAATGTTAAGAAGCAAATTTTGATATAAATCATAAGCTAAAAACTATCTCAAGATATTTATAAGCTTTTATTGACATAATCAGTCAAATCTAGGGATGGCAAAAAAGCCTAAGCTCGACGGGTATACCCAAAACCCGAAACATACGGGCCGGGTATACCCGAAGCCCAATTGGTATGGGCCGGGTACGGGCTTAAAAAAGAAAAAAAATCGTGTACGGGTACGGGATTTAGTGATACCCGCCTGATACCCGGCCCATTTACGCGAATAATACCTGAAAGTATCATATTATATATTTCTATATATATAAACTTAGTACATGTACTTATTACCTTTTCTATAGTCATATGTGGATATGTATTTGGTAGGTGCTTAGTGAACAAATAACTTATTTTTAAGCATGTTTGTTGGATATGGAAGCTATCACCCTTTATTATGTGGATGTTTATGCAATTAGGTGGTGTTGATACAATTATTTAATTAAGTAATCGTTTTGATTTAGATTGGTATATGTGGTCTGAATATGATATGTAAGTTATTAATCATATTTTCATTTATTATAGTCATTAAAATAGTAAATTATATAAATATCAAAGTAAAAAAATACACATTTGTCCCAACGGGTATTTTTATGAAATTAACGGGTATACCCGATACCCGTGGGTATGCCCGATACCCGACGGGTAATTACCCGACAAATACCCAACGAGTAACGGGCCGGGTATGAGACAAAGAATTACAATCGGGTACGGGCCTAGGATTACCAATACCCGGCCATTGCCAATCCTAGTCAAATCTAGACGTTTCTCAGTCAATATTTATAAGAATAGAATTACACTTAATTTCAGTTAACATTGAATGAATGTATTTTTAAAATACTAATATAGTGAAGATTATTAAATCCCAAGTATAAAACAAGGCAAAAACATGTGTTGTATATGTTTATACATTTTCGACTTCTAAGAAAACGTGAGTACTTGTATATACATATATACATAATGGTGTGTAGTGTGAGGTTTATTGGAGAACACTAAAAAGGTGAGGAACCGACTCAAACGAACTCCGATTGGACTCATTCTAGCGGCGTTAGAACCGGCTCGTCGAACCTTAACTAGGATCTGTTAACCCTAAACCCTAAATCATAACCCCTAAACCCTAAATATATTATTTTGTCCCTTTACTCCATACGAAATCTTCTGTATGGAATGAAAAAAAGAGTTGGGCTTGCTTTCTGGTCCCTTTACTTCTTATGAAATCACATTGTTTGCATATATTATTATATACGATTAACATTGAATTGTATTATATATATTACCACAAATTTTATAAAATGGACCATTGTAATAAAATTAATAAAATATTAATATCCTTAAAAATAGAGCGACCCGTGGGTACCACGGGTATACATAATGGTGTGTAGTGTGAGGTTTATTGGAGAACACTAAAAAGGTGAGGAACCGACTCAAACGAACTTCGATTGGACTCATTCTAGCGGCGTTAGAACCGGCTCGTCGAACCTTAACTAGGATCTCTTAACCCTAAACCCTAAATCATAACCCCTAAACCCTAAATATATTAGGGTTTGGCTTTTAGGGTTTGGCTTTAGGGTTTAACTTTAGGATTTGGCTTTTAGGGTTTAGGGTTTAGCTTTAGGTTTAGCCTTTAGGGTTTAGCTTTTAGGGTTTAGATTTTAGATTTTACGGTTTGGCTTAGGTTTTAACCTTATTTTTTTGCTTTAGGATTTTGAGTTTAGGAGTTAGGATTTAGGGTTTATGGTTAAGAAATCTTAGTTAGGGTTTGACGAGCCGGTTCCAACGCCGCTGGAATGAGTCCAATCAGAGTTCGTTTGAGTCGGTTCACCGCTGTTCCCCACTTTTTTAATGTTACTCAATGAACCTTCTCCATGATGTGTAATTATATACATAGTTATGCATTATTATTATTATATATACCTTACTGTAAACACGTAATGCATAATTATATCATGATTTAAGTATGTTTCACATTATTTTGGTAAAAGAGCACTCTCTTTGTATGTGTATATTTATATGTTTGGTAATGTGATAAAAACCAATAAATTATAAACTAATCTATATTGATATCTATATTCTATATAATATAATAAATAAGATGTATTTGAGACACTTGACAATGCTGTGGTAGAATCTTAAGATGACTAAAAGGGAATGCATATAAGCAACTTTTATTTTTGAAAATATTAATATTTTCATTTTCTATCTCTTTCGTAAGAATTGACAATCCTAATTTATTTATTTTTTTAGCTTTTTTTCCCTTTCTCAACACGCATTCATCCTAACAAAATTCCCACAAATCCTAAATCCCTCTAGCCGATTATGAGAAATGATCTTCCATAAATCCATAAACGTGATTTCTGATTCAATCCATCTTCTTCGATTCAAGTTTGATCATCCAATGTTTGTTTTAGACGCATTCGTTTTTTATATTTATTATTAACTAGTACTAAGCCCCCGGCGTTGTGGCGGGACGTAAAACCATGCCAAGTAGCAGCAATGCTACACCACTGCTAGCGACCAACAATACCAGAAAACCTCGTAAAAAATTAATAACAAAGGAAAAAATAACACCGAACACAAAGCATACGTAAATTCGTTGAACCACGCACGCCCGTTGCGGCGTGTTAATGCGAAGAAATTTGACCAAAACGTAAAACATAGAAAAACATAACTAAGTCGATCTAGGACCCTCACGTTGTGAAGAACCTATCAAACAGGAAAAATAGACGCGTAGCGACGGGTCTGTCAAACGGAAAAAATACACGAAAAAACGTTGAACCCCACACACACGTTGCGGGGTGTTAACTCGCAAAATTTAGAACGAAACCTAAAACGAAAAACTTGCAAACGATGAAAAATATTAGGGACCAAAGTTGAAACAAAAAATTGTTGGGGTTAATTTATAAAAGATGAAAAACTTTGGGTTAAAAGTACAAAAAAAGTCAAAGAGGTTAAAATGGAAAAGATAAAAACCTTTGGGTTAGAAGTGAAAAATCAAATTTTCTTTTTGAAAAACTTCCAATGCTAAAGGTGCAACTCAATAAAGCAACAAGATATTGCTAATTATAATATGAAAATTGCATTCATGTTCAATCAAATATTGTCTGTTTATTAATCCTTTTTTTTGTTGATGATATGTTTTAATTTCAGGGTAATCATCTGGAAAATTATTGATCGTTGGATCATCTACTTCTTCACAAACCCTAAATACCTACATTGTGCGTCTACTTCTTCGATTCATCTACTTCTTCTTTTATTCGTCATCCACAATTGTAGGTATGTTCTTTAATCTTTTGGCCTTTGTGTTTTGATGTATTGTTTATTTTTTAATCAAGTTTCAATTATTTAGGGTTTAGATGGTATAAAATTCTATGTTTAATAAACAATTAGATCTACATTAGTTAGTTCATCGATTCATGTTTAATTTCAAAGTTCTATGTTTAATTCCTCTTTCGTGGTCCAATTCAAGCATGCTTATTTGCCGGTTATTTAATCTTTTTATTGATCATGTTAATTTTCTTTAAATCACCTGCTAACATGTTTTCCTTTTGTGATTCAAAAGCACTTCACAGAAGAGGCTTTATGTGGAAATGAGAGTCTTTATTAATGTTCTTTTTAATACATTTGTTTCATATAATATAGTTGATATAATAGTTTTGTCACTTCCTTTACTCACTGGTCTATATTTTCCAGGAAAATGCAGGCTGAAAAACAAAGATACTTCACCCTAGTATAAAATTGTAGTATGTTTTTATCTGAGTATTAGCATAACATGAAAAGGTTGTATGTATAGGTAAAAAAAATTAGGTATATATGTAAATACTGAAATAGTTGTATGTTTAGGATACTTCACCATCGTAATAATAAAAGTATAACAATTCACCTTCTTATTGACATAATTGTCTGATAAATTATTTCAAGAGGTCGTACACATACCCTTTAAGATTAAAATTTTCCATCTATTCTACCTGTATTCCTTTTTAGCTATTTTTATATTCTACGTATTTTACCCAGATTAACGTCAAACAAACTAATAACCTTTGCATTTTCATTTTTTGTTTGCTAATTCTTTGTGGGAGTGGCGCGAAACGCCTAAAAGTATTATGTGCTGATACTATAGTGAAAGTCAAAAAAGACACTTCCTGAGCTGGAAAACGAGGTATTTTTGCATGGTATTTCATTTTATGTTTTTCCTTATATATATATAAATATGCGAAACGCCTAAAAGTATTATGTGCTGATACTATAGTGAAAGTCAAAAAAGACACTTCCTGAGCTGGAAAACGAGGTATTTTTGCATGGTATTTCATTTTATGTTTTTCCTTATATATATATAAATATAATGAGAAAGGTTTTAGTATTTTTATCTGTTTTTTTTTCTTTAAAAAAGTTTTTATACCTTAAATTATGTGTAATTCGATTCTTATAAATATTGATATTGGATAACAGGTAGGGTCCCTATGAAATTACTATGAACTTGCACGGTTATCTCATAATAATTGTGTATTTTATTATTGTTTTATTTTCATCATTATTATTAATTTAGTTATTATCATTATGTAAAGAAAAAAACACAAAAGCATAGATACTAAGATCATATTTTGCAAAATGTTTTGGACGTACATGACAATCCATTAGACTCGAGAAGAATGACAGAGGTTGAGAAATAAGGTAATTTATTATATATAATAAACGTGAATAATTTTGCTGAGGTGTCATGTTGTGGTGCAAGTTTTTTTGTGATTTGGGCGGGAAAAACTGAAGACATGTGGATGCGGGATCCAGATTAAATTCGGGTCGGCATCATCCCTAATCTGACAATATTAATGCCGCTCTTTCATTTGTAAACCCTAATTTTCCATTTCTTCTTCCTCCTGTAAAACCACTCATCAACCCTAATCTCTTCTTCGTTAATCTCACCACACCAAAGTTGATTCTAAAGGTTGTTTCAAAGTAAGTTTCTTGTTCCGATTTGAAGTTATTAACATTGGATTTTGCTATAGTCGTCTTCACCTCAATCTTCCCCTTCAAAATCTTTGTTTCATTGATTTTAGGTTATGTGTATTCTAGAGTTGATTAGGGGTTTTCATCCGCCTTATCCAATTTGGATCTGAGATCCTATATATGAGATCCAAAGTCTATATTGGTTAATTATTTCGTCTGGTGATTTATTTGGTTGCAGTAAAGACCCCGATTATGTGAAAACATCTGAAGGGATTCAAAATAATGCTGATGTTGAGGTACGTACATCTCCCTAATATATAAAGGAGACTCACTTTGAATATCTAAGATACGGTTGTTTGTGATTTGTGCTTTTAGGCTTCATAATATGGCTTTTATCAATGGTGTATGAAGCTGAGTATGGTATTTATAACGATGCATTAAGGTATGCTTTGTTGATGTTAAAATGTTCTGTAGGTTCTATTGGAGTTTAAATTTAGTTCTTGATTTTGATATTTGGTATTTATGTTCTTTCATGTTTTATGTGAACATTCAATGAATAAAAAAGAATTTTGATTATCGGTGTAGGTTTTATTATACAAAACTCCGGTTAGGATCTCTTTCAAAGGATTATTATGCAAATCAGGTCTCTTCCTACTGACCAGTTTTCTTATTATTTTATTTATGTATTGTTTCATACATTCTTTTTCATTTTCAGTTATAATCTTTGCTCTATTTTTTTTGTTTATTTCAGCACATTTGGGGTTTCGAGTTTCAATATTGTGCTTTAACACAATAGATATGTGGCCTGGGTAATGAAATTGTTGCCGAAGAGGACATATATGGTGGTTATGATCAATAACAAATGAAATGAAAGATGTATCAGCTGAAGTTGCTTTTTCAGTGGCTAAGTTAACAGCAGTTGCGTATCAAAGTAGTTCAAGGAAAAGAACTGATGGTTCTGGTAGAAAAGCTATTACATAATTCAGACCGATTGTTATCCAACTGACCCATCTTAAAGTCAGAGAATAGATGTTGGCTCTGAGCTTGTAAGAAGAATAGCAAAAAAGGCACCCGGGATTAGAGGGTTTGGTGGATCATTTCCACTTGGTATGGTTTACCAGTTATTACAACTTTTGCTTTTATATTTAACATGGTAATCACTAGGAGATGACATTTTATTTTTTATAGAATAAATAACTTTTTGTCCCTGTGGTATTAGTTGAAATCACAAAGTTTGTTAAGAAAATGGTCACTACGGTATTTAAAACTTAAATGACTTTATCCCCTTAAGAATAGGTGTGTATAATTTCCATGTGGAAAGTAGAGGTGTGCATGGGTCGGTTTGGGTTGGTTTTGGGTCATAACCATAACCATAACCGAGATGTCGGTTATGGAAAAGTCATAACCATAACCGCTCGGTTATGGTGGTTTCGGTTATGGCGATTTTGATGGTTATGGTGGTCGGTTATGGGTCGGTTAACCAGGTGTTTCCATCTACATTTGACAAAAAAAGTTAAGGGAATAAATGTAACATACTTCATATTTTGTAACAGACTTCATATTTTGTAAAATTCATATTTCTAACAGACGTCATATTTTGTTTCGCTACTGGATATTCTTTCTAATACAGTAATACACATGTAAAAACAAATTACAAGTTCCCCATGAAAGATCATATACAAAATTATTAAAATAGCAAGATGTAGGCATCGTGGCACTTATATCCATAGGTTAACCATCACATAAAATTTAGTAGAGCAATAACCTAATAAATATACAGTTTACCTACGAGTGGCTAAACATTCAAATGCATAAATGGTCCTTTGGTATTCCTGCGCGCCCCTACGTTGGATTTGGATCGGTTATGCATATGGGTCGGTTAACCATGACTTTATTTAACTAGCGGGTCGGTTCGGTTATGGCGGTTATTGAAACGTACAAAACCATAACCGACCCATGATTGTCGGTTTTCAAAAAATTAAAAACCGACCCATCGGTTTTCCATTCGGTTCGGTTTTTTCGGTTCGGTTATGGGTCGGTTAATTCGTTTTTTTGCACACCCCTAGTGGAAAGTTATATGAAATGGTTGAATGTTTAGACAATGAACGTACCTTTTGCATTATTTTGAATCTTTTATCATCTTTGACCTTTGATTGATTGTTCTATTCTTTCAAGGCTGTTAGGAGTTCAACTTGCGAACAGGTAAACATGCATCTGGTTGGAGATGGTCGTAGGATTTGAAAAACCATTAAGGAAATCATTTGCGCTTCAACAAAGGTAAAATGAGGTGAATGAGAATCTTGTACTTTATTTTATAGTTATACACTTGCGGTTAAACATAACATTTGAATCTTAATAATCTTTCCTACAGAAAATTTCCTGTGTTATAACTGTCGACTTGGTGATGCTGAGGTCGTATTACTCAGAATTCTGGAAGTGAAGGTTTTTTTTTCAAATTTGTTTTTTTATAGTAGAGTTAGTATAAAGATCTGATTGAATATGTAGCCTTTAGAATTATACGATTAATGTCAACTGATTATTGTCTCTCAGGTGGTACCCGTGGAAAATCTGAATGGACCCAAGAAAGTCGAAGTAGGAGACCTTTTTGAAAGAAGAAATGGTTTGGAGGCGTTGAAAACAGGAGACTTTTCTTTTACCAAACATCCGACGATTGATTTTGTGGCATTCGATTGTTGTTCGAGGGCAGAGTTTGTGATTTCAGACTCTAGTGATGACTACCGGCGGCGGTCCGCCATTGCTGCTGTTAATTCGCATTTTTGTCTATTCGAGTGTTGCGGTTTAAAGGACCGTGCGTTGTCTTGTAATCAGATATTAGTCTATTAAGCTTAGTTGTTTTTATTAAAAAGATAACAAAAGATTTCACCTTGAGATATTAACTTTTTTGTCATGACAAGTTTGATTTACATTCCAATGTAAAGGCGGTTGTAGAAGCTTGTGTACTCTTTGTATCAGATCCAAGTATTACTCAGAATTCTGGAAGTGAAGGTTTTTTTTTCAAATTTGTTTTTTTTTTTCTATAGTAGAGTTAGTATATAGATCTGATTGAATATGTAGCCTTTAGAATTATATGATTAATGTCAACTGATTATGGTCTTTCAGGTGGTACCCGTGGAAAATCTGAATGGACGCAAGAAAGTCGAAGCAGGAGACCGTTTTGAAAGAAGAAATGGTCTTGCTTTTAATCTTAGATGCAACTATTATTTGTATTTTGAAAGAGATAATATTGTTAGTTTTATAGCTTTGTATTTGATGTTGTTTGCAGGCAGCTGAGTTGATCTCAACCGGAATTGGAGTATAGACTTGGGAAAAAAGAGAAGGTTAGTTGTTAAAAATTCTAACACCATTGTATGGGTTGGATTGGGTTGACCCAAAACTCTTTTTGTATGATATTTTTATATATTTTATAACTTATTTAGTGTGTCGGGTGTGCAATATAAAGACAGTGATTTCATTTTTGTGGGGATAGTTAATATAATGGTTAAGGCGTTGTCTTGTATTAAAAATACACTTCGTGGACCCATTTGACCTATTTATTATAACCCTTTTAAATTTAGTTATAGCATTTGCCCCATTTAAAATAAAATATAATCCAAATCAACCCACTCATATATAAGTTGAAGGCTCCGTATATTTTCTTTAAGAAGTACTGGTTGGAAATTGGAAGGATATATGCTCGGTTTTGAAAGACACTATCAAAGCTGGAGTAGGTGGGGCAGAAAAGTTGGTGGTCAAAGCGCGGATGGAGAGGGAAAAAATTCTCAGTCACTCAGTTTAGAGATGAGGTGGCGAATCCGATCTGGAACAAGGTGGCGGCTGAAGGTTTTAGATGGGACCCATGGGTTCCAGAAAAGGTCCTTTTCTTTATCTAGAAGCTCGTGTAGTGTGACACCCGGCCTCTGAGGCCGTACCGGACAATAGCAATCTGTGTAGTGAACATGTAACATGACTATTTGTGACTGACTGTGATGTTAATATATGATATTTTATGTGTTGGTAAATTTAGATGTATATAAAAATTATGTTGGCAACGATAAAACTAACGCTTATCGCGTAACGTTTAAAATGCGAAACGAATGTCGGTGACTACCCGATCAGTGTTAAAATCCTAAAAATAGTCTTTTATGATTAGAATAATAATTTTAATCATATCCGTGTGGAAAAATAATTTAAAACGCTAAGAAACTCTATTTTTCGAGTTTGAGCGCGTACCGCGCGATACTGCGCGAATTAAACAAAATACCGTCAACACAGCCAGTCAAGGCAACTGGTAATTATTTCAGTAATAATTTTAAGTGATTATTTTTATAGAATGATAAAAATAATTTAAAACGCATTAAAACGGGATTAAAACGCTAGATAAAATACCCGGTATTCAGTAAAATGCATGTTTTTAAGCTAATATACATATAATATATGTATGTATAGGTGATGTGTGTGTGAAGGTTGAAAGGTGGCGGCCCTATGGCAGCCCACCTCTTTCAATTTTGCCAATCATATGCCAAGTGTTACCTTGGAAATGATACCCATCATTTAAAAACCTTCTCTCACACATAATCATTCATAATTCAAGAATCAAAACTCCTATCTCTCTCTCTCTCTTTCCTTGAACACCTACGGCCGAAACCCCCTAAACACTTCAACATTTTATTTTCACAATTAAAACATGAAGATTCAAGGGCTAATCATGGTGATTCTAAGCTTGTAAGAAGGTTTGGAAGTGATTTCAAGCAAGTTTCAAGCAAGAACAAGCCCCATATCACCATCTTTTGTCAAAAACCCATCTAAAATCTTGAAGGTATAATATATTTCATTAAACATTGTTCTTGATTCATAATGATAAAGAAGATAGTAAAATTTTCTCTTGATTCTTGAATCTAAACATTAACTTGAAACTATCAAACAAATAAGTTTTGAACAAAATAAAAATGGGTGTGTGTATGTATGTGTATATGGCCGAAAGTTATGAAGGTGTATGTGTTTAGTTGTGTTTTGATTTTTGTTTAAAGATATTTGATAGATTTGAGTTGAATCTTGAAAGATAAGTACATGCATGTGTTGAAAAGGTATCATATAATAAGGTTCTAAAAAGGGTCATGTGATTTATGAGGAATATGATGAAAAGTGAACTTTAGGAAGTTCATATGTGTGCCGTACATATATGTATATATGTATGCATGTATGTTAAAGTTGTTGTGTAATCATAAAAGTGAAGGATCTAAGGATGAATGAACATGAATGATTGAAGGATTAAAGTGTTATGTATGATATTTGAAAGAACAAGATGTTAGTGAGGTTTTGATGTATTGAGATCATATTAGATGATAAAGTTATGATATGAGCATACTAGATGCAAATACTTAGACATGCATAATGATATATGATCTTAAAAAGGTGATTTGAGTATGATTGAGTAAAAATAAGTTATGAGCATATTATAAACACTAAAATGAAGTTATTTTAAAGTATTTAGTGACTTATAACTTTGTCATAATGTTTGTTAGCTTTGCATGTTGTACATGGTGCGTTAAAAGTTGTAAAATATGTGAAATCGCATGATTTATGTGACTTATACAAAAACTGCACTAATCTGATTATAATCACTATTTTAATCAGTAAATAACATGTATTGTTTTAAAATATCAAGTCGTTTCGAGTTGGGATGATTATAGTAACGTTTAACGCAAAACTATGCGTTAAAACGGTCAAAGATCGGTTTTTCGAATGATTTTTATAAAACTGATTTAGATCAGTAAGTAAACTGGTATTTTTTGTTTAAAAATAAGTATTTTGACTAATTTTAAGTTTACTTGGTGTTTGGTTGGTCATACGTGACTTCCGACGCCCGAAAACGTTACCGAATCGCTAAAATACACATTTTCAATGCACACTAGTAAGGGTGCAACTTTGGGTAAACTTTATGTGGTAAAATGTGTTATGTGATTTAAACATGAGAATATGAAAATATGTTAAGTTTTTAACATGATGTTAGAAATCTAGCTTACGCATGTATGCTTGTACGTTTTGTGCGGTAGAAATAGTAAAAATTGCGTTACACGTGAAACTTGTTTGTCGAGTATGAAATTTGATACATATACGATATTTTATGTATATTTGCTTTCAAAATGACAAAATAGATAAGTTAACAAGATTTCGCGTGTCTCGGTGTTAAATTATATGAACGTTTATGTATATATATTACGACGCGCAAATCGTAGATATATTGCGTATAAACGGAAGAGTTAACGGATTTACACAATAATGGTCACTAATAAAATCGTTCAAGTCGCAAAATCATAAAAATATACACATGGACTCATATATATATATTAACGTGCCAACATAATAAAAAATAACAACTTTTCGAGATAATCTCAAAGTTATGTGACAATTCTAAGAAAACAGAGAAACTTAGGATTTTGTGATAAATATTGATTTAAAAATAGTTCCTATATACATATTAGGAAGTCTAGAAATCAATCACTAGGATTGCGCTATTTAAAATACGCACCCAAAGGTGAGTGTCACTAAACCCCTCTTTTTACTGCTTTGTATATGTTTTGGGGGTAGAACACGCCAATAAAAGGTTTAATAATGTTTTTGGATTAAAACGTACCTTTTAATATAAATTATATATTTTCGTTGAAAATATATTGAGTTGATAAATTATACGTTTCGAGATAAAATGTTTTTAATAAATATATGTTTGGGGAAAACAACTAGCTGGTACGAATATTGCTTGGTCTCAAGAGAGTAAGTAACAGCATCGGCTTACATTTCGGTGGGGATTTCAGGGGATTCGTACAACATCGTGTATTAAATTGTTATATTAGTAGGATATATATATATTGTACGTGAGGCAGACATCATAAATGGTCTCAATATGGACCAACCACCAATGGTGTCGTTTAATCATTTAAGTATTGCACGCGATGAATTGTTGGTAGATCTATCGGGTTGACAACCCCATCGTGACCGGTCGCCCCGTGTCAAGTCAAACGACGAATTTAAATTATGTTTATTGTCTAGCTTTGATTATCCCTGCATGGTTAATATATAGTTCGTATCGTCTAGCTAATTGACGCAATAATTTAATATACAAAACCTGGGAAAGAGTGTTGTTGTCGGATTGATGAACCGACGGAAGGCCCATGGATTTTATTAAGGAAGTAAAATGAACTTTCTAAAATTATATGGATGTTTTCAAATAAACACCTAATCAGAAAGTTTTCCTTGGAATAATATTGTTTGTATGTGAATATGTGAACTCACCTTCCTTTGTGTTGACACTTGATTTTAACGTGTTCTACAGGTACTTGAGTTCGGCTTCGGGAAATCATGGCGTATCTTGTGTTTAATGATGCTTGTTGTTTTATTTAAATATGTTGGACAACTTTTAAACTTTCTGGGACGTTTGTAATAAGATCCACGAGGATCAAAACAACTTAACTTATGTGGTTGTGTCGTGACCTTTAAAATGTAATGTTTAATACTTATGTTTTAAAATATGTCAAAATGTCCAACAAATGAGTGCATCGTCCGACAAGGTATAAATGGGCACCAACTTCCATCACCACTACGTTCAATATTCCGCTGCGACGTTTTTGGGGTGTGACAGAAGTTGGTATCAGAGCCATTGGTTGTTAGCGAACTAGATGTTTTTGGGGAAAACACTAGACTTCAACCGGAGAATTTTGAAATGTAAAGTCCAAAATTCTCGAAGCCAAGATTTTTAAATAAACATAGAAAATATTTTATCATGTATGAAAACCATTATGTGTTTTATGTGCATACGTGATTTTCTGTTTATTTGATCTTATTTGTTACTATTTATGTTAATTACGCACTTGTACGGTTATATGTGTGTCACAGATGTCGCACGAACACGAGGTCATCGAGATCCACGACTCAGGTTACGAGCCAGATTTCGAGACTTCATCCAGACCTACGCTGCCAGAGACACCTATCACGGCTCCACAGATGGTTGGTACTACCGAGCTTACCTCATTTTTCCACGTCAATCCTGCTGCTTTTGCCAGCCAGGTAGACCCCCGATGCGCTTTCACTAGCAACGGGTGGATAGATGATGATGCACCTCTCTCAATCCATGAGACGGGACGACATCTCTCACTGTACCAGTTATCGGTGACGTGATTAGGGGTGTCCCTACTGTCGGAGGATCTCCCAGTATCGTACCAGGGGTGGATGCCACTATCGCCACGGCTCGACCCTTAGAGCCATCAGTCGTCCCACCTGCTGCTATGATCGAGCCTGTTACTGAGATCCCTCCACTTGTTTTGTCTGAGTCTTCTTTGCCTGTTTTAGAGTCATGCACTTCTTCTACGCCGCTGTTAGTTTATTATCATCATAGGAAGAGGATTAGGCCTGCTGGGGACATCGCAACTACGTCATGTGCTGAGATGGTACCTGCTTCCAAGAAGCAGAAAGGAGATAGGGTAGATCGATATTGCCATTGTGATCGACAGCTCGCCGCATTGCGCAAAGACCTAGATATAGCCAAAGTAAAGGCGAAGTACCTTGAGGGACAGATGGACGATCATGAGGAGTTGAAGGTTATAGACGACATCGCGAGAGATGAGATGCACTGGAGGGTTGTGGATTTGGAGGGGCTGGTCCAGGAGATGTTAAAGTCTCTAGGTTTGAGGCATTAATGATAGTTTTTTGTTTGTTTTGTCGTTTGATGGATTGTATTGTTAGACATTTTTTATGTTCTTTGTGTTTGTGGCCTGCGTGCCAGTTTCATTTTTGGATATTATTTGGGAATTTTGTGTGAACTTGTTTATGGGTGTCGATGTAGACATGCCAAGAATAGTCTTTTATACTAAAAACGAGTTTAAATAATTTCTATAATAAATACCAATGATGTACTTTTGGTTTAAAATTTTTCTCATTAAAATGTGGATATTTTACATGCGCAATGTTTGGTCCACTAACATTTAATGATTGAATTATTTTTTGTTATCGTCTTATGTGGATATTATTCTCGTAATAATAGAAATGACGAAATGCCGCCAAAAGCAAGACAGGGTACCGGATTACCTACCACACCGGAAGAGTTGGCTCAACTCATAGCCCAACACGTTAATACTGCCATGGAACAGCTCAATGCTAACCAAAATAATGGTCAGGGACGTGGACGTGGACGTGGTGCACACAGACAAGGTTTTGGTGGGGCACATAATGGAAATCCTCCAGGTAAAATGTGATCGGAAAGTTTTAGTAGTTCATGTGTTATGTTATCATTGGAATAAATTCCTGATTTCTATTAACATTATTAAGCAGTGCACGGATGTACATATAAAACATTCCAGGGTTGTAACCCACGATCATTTACCGGTGCTGAAGGACCCTTAGATATCATCCGATGGATTGAGAAGATGGAATCTGTCATGGCAATCAGTGATTGTGCCGCTGATCAACGGGTGAGATATGATTCTTTTTCTTTTCTTGATGAAGCACTGTCCTGGTGGAACTTGCAAGTTCAAATTTTGGGTGAAGACGCTGCCTACGGTCTGACCTGGAACGAACTTAAAGAGATGCTCCTAAAAGAGTACTACCCGCGCAGTGAAATTCAGAAAATCGAGACCGACTTCTGGAACCTAACCATGGAAGGTCTGAACGTCAGAGCTTACACTTCTCGTTTTAACGACTTGGCGAGGATAGTTTGTTGGTGCATATTCGGTGACAACAGCTTAATAGTTTGATTATTTAGTCTTTGGATATTTTGTATTGGGCTTAGCTTATTGGTTAGTGAGTTTATTATTGTAATGGGCTTGGAAAATGGTCTAGCCCAGTAGGAAGCCCAGTTCACAAACATGTGGTATATAAACATGTTTTGTGATTAGGGTTTTAGGGGTTAGAGAATTCTAGAGAGAGAAAGCGTAGAGAGAGAGTAAGAATTCGAAATAGGGTTTGTAGCAAGATCACAGAGATAGGCTGTGAGGTTGTGAGGTCTTGAATTGATTGTAAACTGCAAGTTGGATAATCAATAGAAGACCAGTTTGATTGTGAAATTCTGTTTCTACTCGTTTCTGTAATAAATCTGATCTAGAGGATTCCGCACTCTAGGTTAGATAAACAATTCTGTGAAAGATCCATACATCAAGGGGACCTATAATTGGTATCAGAGCATTAGGCTCTTGAAGGCTCGGTTCAGAATTGTTGGCTGCTAAAACAGGAAGAAATTTTCAAAATTTTCGAAATCTTTAAAATTTGAAAATTAGGGTTTTTAAATTTTCGAAATTTTTGATAAAATTTTCGAAATTTGTTGGTTGTTTTGATCTTCTGGTTTGTTTGATTGCTATTTTGCAGGTTTCAGGGTTTCCAGGAAAGTTTTTGGTTGATTCTGGAAGAATTTTTGGCTGAATTTCTTGAAGATTCGAAGACTGTTCTTCGTGGTTTTCCATCTGTTCTTTATAATTTTCAAAATTATTGTGCTGATTTGGTGTTTAGATTTTGCAGATTTGTGTTGGAGAATCAGGAAAATCTTCAGAATTTTGATCAGATTGAGATTCCGAATTTACTGGTTTAGCGAAATTAACAAGTCAGCGAATTTGTCTGACCTGCGAAATTAACTGTACCAGCATATCTATCGGCGAAGTAAATCCAAAGGCGACTTTGGTAACCGGGTAATTATCCACAGCGAAATTACTACGGTTTTCGGGGACTTTACAAGTCGTCGTAATAGCGAAATACCCGGCGAAATTGACCTGTCTGTTCAGCGAACTAGATCTGCGAAATTAACAGCATAATTACCAGCGAATTTAATAAGTATAAAAGGCCAGCGAAATTAACATCATAACCAACGAAATTAACAGCATAATTAAGGGGTGGAATTTTCGTTGGCAAGCGTCGATAAAATTTCAGTGTTTCGCAAATAGAAATTGATTCGCAGCTCGTTTGACAGAACCGTCTGCACCGTTAAATTCCTTGCATTTTTAGGGCAAAAAAAAAAATTGAATGCAAGTTAGTAACCACTATTTTCGGAGATATTTTGTTTTTGACTCTGGAAAATACCGAATTCGGTTTTTGACTCTGGAAAATACCGAATTCGGTTTTTGACATTATATATCATTGGATTCGTCTTTTCGAGACGATTCTAACGGTGTAAGTTAGTAACCACTGTTTTCGGAGATATTTTGTTAGGTTTTACCAGTCTGTTTGTGTTAAAATGTCGAACATGACAAAATTGAATGCACCTAAGATGATGAAGGTGGAGAATTATCTTACATGGAAGGACAGCTTCCAATCATTCATTAAATCTCAGGATGCACGCATGTGGATCTGTATTGAAGATGGGCACATAAACCCAACACACGATTATGAGGGCAGACCACGTCGAACAGACTATGTGAACATGAAAGAGGATGATAAAAGGATGCATGAGGCTGAAAAGAGAGCCTTGGCTGCGATAAAGATGTCCTTACCTGATAGCATCAAGCATACCTTCACAAAGTACACTAATTCAAAGGATATGTGGGATGCATTACAAAAGCGATATCAAGGAAATGAGAATGCCACTCAGGCATTCATGGCAGAGATAGTGCCAGTTGATGAGGCTGAAACTATTGTGAGTGATGCTGAATCTGAAGTGAAAAATACTAAAGCTCAAGTGGAGAATGCTGAAGCTCAAGTGGAGAATGCTGAAGCAAAAGTGGATGCTGAAGTAGAGAAAGAGAGTGAAGCTGAACAGGTTGTTGCTGATGAAAATACAGAAGTTCATGAGGAAAAGGTACTATCTAATTCTGTGTCTTTAAGATGTCGTAAACTACAGGGTGAGGTTGACAGGTTGAGAACACAAAACTAAAGTCTGGTAAGCGAGATGTCGAATGTAAAAGAGTCAATTTTTTTTGCTAAAAGAAATGAATCTACATACTTGAAGAAGATAAGAGGTTATGAAAGTGAAATTGAAGCTTTAACATGCAAGTTAAATGAAAAACTTCAAGTAATAGATTTAGCTCATGACATGATGGCTGAGAAAACAAAAGAGATTTCTGAAAAATGCAAAGAGTTGTCAGATGCACAACTCAAAATTGTTGAACTTGAAAAGAAATTGAGTCAATTCAGAGATTCGTCTTTTGTAATGAAACACATGATGGGTGGGTTAAAGAAGAGTAATGACAAGACCAGTTTGGGCTTCCAGGGCTTTAATGAAGTTCCACCTCCTCTTAGTCATGACTATTCATTCCTGCCTAGTGAAGATGAGCTAGCAGACTTTATGGCATCTGCACCTAGTAGTTTCGGATCCACATCAAGTCAAGGTGATGGATCTGAGAGTGATGATGCTAAGAAGAACAATAACAGGGAACCTTTGAAAAGGAAAAACTCATCGCCTAAGAATAAAAATCAAGCTTTTGTTAAAAAGATTAATTTTGTTCAAGGTAGTGATATGAAAAATGAAACAATTGTTATTGAAAATGAATCAAATGTAGAGTTTGCTAAAAATAAAAAAAAGAAAAATCTGAATCCAAGCAAACTAAACAAGGTTCATCCAAGGGATCATCACCATCTGATAAGGGATCTACCTCAGAGACTCCAGCTAAGAAGTCTTTGAAAAGGAGATCGTGCTTCAAATGTCACACCAAGGGACATGTAGCTAGCTGCTGTCCTAACAAAAAGAGTGAAGCACAACTTAGTGAAAAACAGAGAGGGAAATTACCAGAGAAGAAAGGTGATAGTGAGGAGAAAGGTTCAAATTCTCCAAAGAAATCTGCTCCTAAGCAACCAGAGAATGTTGCTGTTGGTGAAGATAAGGCTGAAAAAGGAACTCCACAAGTTCCACGTTTTCAAAGAAATCAACCAAGATTTCAGCCTAGATCTCCACCAGGCAGATACGAGAGACCTAGAAGCAGTTCACCAAGAATGAACAATTTTAATTCTAATAATTTCAGAAGTCAAGGTCAATATCAAAATCGATACCAAAATAATGGTGGTCGAACTTTTTATAACAATGGCTTTAGAAATTACAACAATAATGCTTCTTGGAATCAAAATTCATGGTATCAAAATCAAAATTTCCAAAGGTCAAATAGTCCAAACACATATAGGAACCCTCAGGACCAAAGACCTAGTGGAAATCAAAATCAAATTCCATCAACAGGTCTGAGATCCAAGACTCCAGTTAGGAGTAATGGATATTGGATGGATGTTCCAGTGGTTGGTGAATTTGGACGACCCAAGACCATTAAGGCTTGGGTCCCCCAATCTAACTAATTTCTTGGTTGGTGTGTGCAGGAGCTGCTAAGGAGGATTATCAACTTATGGTATGTTGATAGTGGCTGCTCTAGGCACATGAAGGGGGGATGTGAGATTGTTGATATATTTATATTGATTGATTTAAATTGAAGTTCAAAGTGCTGAGTTGACACACTAGATAACCTGGCAGATCTTTATACTAAAGCTTTTGATAGGGCTCGCTTTGAACATTTAGTCGAACTCAACGGGATAAGGAATCCTGAATAACTGGTTTTTCATAAGAATTTTGTAAATAGTTTACTGTTTTTCTTAAAAATCAAAAATAAAAAAAATTGAAAAATAAAAAACATAAAAAATAGAAAATTAAAAATGAGTTATCACTGTGTGAAAAAGAAGAAATGATAGTACATCAGCATGTTAGACTGTCACACTGAAAATAAATTAAATTGCTTAAGTGTGATAGCAGCTTCATCATATGATGTACCAGTAGGCAAAAAACATGAAATAATCAACTTACCAATGTGATATAAACTTAAATGAACTGTGTATGAGTGGGGAACACATCAGTGGTGTATGGTTTAATGACCTTAAATCTTGCGTTGATAGATTGCCAAAATCTGAAGTTTTGGGTCTTTATACTGTTATTTCATCTGGGGATATCAGGGGTGTCCTTCTGCTGCATCTAGATATATGCTGACCTAGACACACCCAGGATATCTTAAAAGAGCTAAAAATTCCAAAACCCTTAAATGAAGAAGCTCTCAAAGAGAGTTATTCAAATGTGCAAAATGCATAATTCGTACCAAAAAATGGTATTTGTCTTAGCCCTCGTTAGATATTTTGGTCTCTCTGCTGTACGGAAGTACTGACCTGTTCACCAATTATCTAAACGTTGAAATACAAAACGGATGAATTCAGTATACTCACCTACTATGATGAATCTTTGTGCATACCTTGATCGCGGGGGTATATCCTGAAGTGGGACACACTAGTATATCAGAAATAAAATTACCTTAACGTATCATATGGTAATGGTACTTGAAATGTTCATGCATTTTGTTTAAGTGGACAAACATACTGGTAATCGTCTTGGACTGCTTTTCACGAAAAATTAAATAAAGAATTATCTAATAGTGTGAAAACAGTTTGATTTTGCTGATATGATCTTCTTACTAGTGATTCTCACAAAAATAGAGTGTTTATTGTTTTTGTAAATAGTTTACTGCTTTCTTAAAATATCAAAAATACCAAAAATATTTCCTTTTAAAAGGACTTCCATTTTGAACTGACAAGTAGTTGTTTTTGCAAACTAAGATAAAATATTGGTTTATCTTTATATGTGAAAAAGACTAATGGTTTTTCGAGATACTTGCTTGTGTTGCTAAACAGATTGATGCAGTTATCAACATGAAGTGCAGAATACAAGTAAAGTGCAAATTGAGTGTGAAGCAAAGAACGTGTGAAGGTGTATGGTAGGATCCTTCTACTACATTGCAGAAAGAAAGATATGGAAGAGTTGGAGCTTACTTACTTAACTAAGGATTGCTAGCTAACTGATCTACAACGAATGAAAGTTTTGGAGATTGGAAGCATCAGCTAAGGGGGAGTCTGTTGATGTCAGAAGCTGTGTAGCTGACGCTATCCAAAGACCAAAAGAACACAAGATGTTTGAAGACAAAGTTACACTATGAAGCTATTGTCAAGGGGGAGTCTGTTGGTGCATATTCGGTGACAACAACTTAATAGTTTGATTATTTAGTCTTTGGATATTTTGCATTGGGCTTAGCTTATTGGTTAGTGAGTTTATTATTGTAATGGGCTTGGAAAATGGTCTAGCCCAGTAGGAAGCCCAGTTCACAAACATGTGGTATATAAACATGTTTTGTGATTAGGGTTTTAGGGGTTAGAGAATTCTAGAGAGAGAAAATGTAGAGAGGGAGTAAGAATTCGAAATAGGGTTTGTAGCAAGATCACAGAGATAGGCTGTGAGGTCGTGAGGTCTTGAATTGATTGTAAACTGCAAGTTGGATAATCAATAGAAGACCAGTTTGATTGTGAAATTCTGTTTCTACTCGTTTCTGTAATAAATCTGATTTAGAGGATTCCGCACTCTAGGTTAGATAAACAATTCTGTGAAAGATCCATACATCAAGGGGACCTACATAGTTCCACGAATGGTTACTCCTGAATATGTAAAGGTAGAAAGGTATATATGGGGATTGTCAACACGAATTCGCAGTAAGGTTACATCCGCGACACCTACCACCTACCTAGAGGCTACTACATTGGCAAAATCATTAGTCGATGACGCTGCTCGCAAAGGTGGTCTTGATAAAAAGGAGGAAACCGGGAAGTCATCGGGCAAGGCCAAAGTAGATGCGAAATCTGAACGGTCGGGGCGTTCTGAGACTAAGACAGAAGTTACGAAGAAACGAAAGTCCGAGAGCTCGAGGAAGGAGACTGAAGAGAAGCGCGGCAGGAAATGCAGTTCGAAGAAGTTATATGCCGCAAATTCTAGTGGTACTAGAAAGGATGTCACCAGAGATAGCCGAGGCGGATCTGAGAGAAAGACTCGTGAGGAAGGACAGAAGAAATGTAACAGATGCGGACGAAATGGGCATGTTACCCGTGAATGCTATGCCAAAAGTACCTTGGAGGGAAAGAAGCTTGAAGGATGCTTCCAGTGCGGGGAACAAGGACATTTTAAGAAGGACTGTCCTAAGACGGGAGGTCAGAATACCAGGGGTAGAGCGTTCGAGCTAAACGCTGGGAAGGCACGTGACGATCCTGCTGTTGTCACTGGTATGATTTTTTATCAATAACCATTCCGCGTTCGTACTTTTTGATACTGGAGCTGACTTGAGTTTTGTCTCGAAAAACTTTGAACCATTCCTGTGTTCGCCTACAAGTAAGCTAAATAAGAAGTACTCGATAGAACTAGCAAATGGTAAACTGATAGAAACTAGCGAAGTCGTTCGTGACTGTAGTATTCAGTTAGATGATCATAAATTTAGTATCGATTTACTATCATTGTGTCACGGCCCCCGACCCAGTTTCCTGGTTCGATTGCCGCGAGACAGAAAACTCGTGGTATTTAAATTTGGCAGCGGAAATTTTAACAGGATCTTTTAAACTGAAAACACCCGATTATTTTATTTCAAGTCTCGGGATAAACCCCATAGTTTACAATAGAGGAATTTCACTGAGAAATTCCCTGGTTACAAAAACATGTTTATTTATTTACTGAGCCACTCTATCCAAGCGGGTAGTGCTACGCGGCACTTTTCCCTGATTCACAATAAATCACCTGAAACATGTTTAAAACGATTTTTATCAGCGGGGAAATACTGGCGAGTCATTCAATTTGCATAAAACGACACATTGTTATAGATTACAGTATTAAGAGCGATTACAATTGCCCATATCTTATAATTAGCTGGTTCAGTTGTCACTCGACCGGATCTATGACTGTGGTCATATCACTATTGGGTCCTTTCACCCAAAAGCGACGTATATCACTAATTAGGTCCTTTCACCTAAAAGTAACAAAACTGTAGTCATTGTGCACAATACCCCACTTACTGCCAGTAATTTAAGATAACAAAGACTTAATCCCTTTAACATATAACTGGAAAACATTGAGGTATTGTAAAGTACTTTTGATAAAAAGAGAATGACTCACATTGCAAGTTTACTGGACAGATTTTTCCTACTGATTTAGCCTTGTAACCTAATTAAATAATGCCAACGAAATTAGGTTAGTAACTTAATACAACATTTACGATCAGCTCACGAAATCAAAACCCTCACGACAAATGACAAAGTATAGCCTAAGTTCGGGCAGCACTTAAACATCCATCGGATTGGTTTCAATCGATCGGACATTGTATCATAGCAGTGATCGAGTTATTACCATGTTACCGTAGCGGCGTTTCAACTCTTAAACACTTGAATATAAGCAGAAAGTGGCGGTTTTGAAAGGATTTTTCGAACACAGAAGCCAGGCCATGCAACGTCCAATTTATAGCAAAAATTTGGGTTTTACGCGGCCCGCGTAAGCTTGAAGGGATTCCTACGCGGCCCGCGAGGGCCACCCTAGCTACTGCTAGGGCTGTCGTCTCACGGTATAGGTCTGCCACGTGTCAGACACGTGGCATTGATCGTTATCCAGAGATTAGCGTAGCTATCGCGCGCCGCGTAAGATTGGCTTAACTCTTACGCGGCCCGCGAGCGATCAGAAAAATTGAATTTCTTGGTTTTTCATAAGAATTAGGGTTTTAGGGGTCCAGGTTTTCACTTACGGAGCGTTTTGGGACAATTTCGTGCAAGTACTTACATCCTCCCCACCTAATTTAAAATCTCGTCCTCGATATTTACTGGAACAGGTAAGGGTACTTTCGCTTCATTTTCGATTCCAGTTCCCAGGTATGCTCTGGTCCTCTTTTTGAATTCCATTTTACCTTGACTAGCACCAGTCTCTTGTGCTTGAGGAATTTGACCTTTCTGTCTTCTATTTGAAGTGGTTTTTCCACAAATTTCAATTTTTCATTTACCTCTATATCTTGAAGAGGTACTACCAGTGATTCGTCCGATAAACATTTCTTGAGATTAGATACATGAAATACGTCATGTACCCCGGCTAGTTCTTCTGGTAGTTGTAAGCGATAGGCAACTGGTCCTATTCGCTGGATCACTGGGAATGGTCCTATGTACCTTGGACTTAGTTTTCCCTTCTTACCGAACCGAACTACCCCTTTCCAAGGAGAAACTTTCAAGAGTACCTTGTCTCCAACTTGAAATTCTAACGGCTTACGTCTATTATCTGCATAACTTTTCTGGCGGTCTTGAGCCGTTTTCAGTCTTTCCTTGATTTGAGTTATCTTGTCAATGGTTTCCTGTACAATCTCGGGACCTGATAATTGGCTTTCTCCTATTTCTACCCAACAAACTGGAGTTCGGCACTTTCGTCCATATAGTACTTCGAATGGGGCAGCCTCGATGCTTGCTGTTAGTGCATATGTCTGTCGACTTCGTCTTGTATCGAGTCTTATATTAGATTAGATAGATCAGGGCATGAAATACGAGATATTTGTGTTTATAGCTATTTCGCACGAAATAGCATATGAGCCATTTCGCACGAAATGACCTGGCTATTTCGCTTGGGCTGTTTCGCACGAAATAGGCTTGCCTATAAATACTAGTGTCTTGAATCTCATTTGTAACTTTCCGGTTTCAGAGTCGAACTGCTTCTGAAGTGTCTACTCGCTGTAAAACATTGTTGTATCAATCAAAAGATAGTTTAAAGTGAATCTCAAGCTGAATTAACTTGATACGTCTGTTTCCGCCTTTCGTATTGAGCAAAAACTCTTCTGAACGACTCGTTTGGTCGTGAAAACGATCCTACACTTGCGTGATAACTATTGTTATAGGAGAATTCGATTAAGGGTAGGTGGTCATCCCAGTTTCCACCAAAATCTATTACACATGCCCTGAGCATGTCTTCCAGGGTTTGGATCGTCCTTTCACTTTGTCCGTCTGTTTGGGGATGGTATGCAGTACTTAAATTTAGTCGAGTCCCCATTGCTTCTTGGAAACTTGTCCAGAAATGCGAAGTGAAGCGACTATCCCTATCCGATACTATGGAGAGTGGAACTCCATGTAAGGATACTACCTCGTCTACGTATAACTTTGCTAATCTTTCCATGCTAAAGGTTTCCTTCATTGGCAGAAAATGAGCTGATTTGGTTAATCGATCTACAATCACCCAGATTGCATCGTTACCTTTCCTAGTCTTGGGTAACTTGGTAACAAAGTCCATTGTTATTAGTTCCCATTTCCATACAGGCATTTCTAATTGTTGAAGTAAACCTGAAGGTTTCTGGTGTTTTGCCTTAACTTGCGAACAAGTTAGACACATAGATACATATCTAGCTATGTCCTTTTTCATTCCTATCCACCAGAAGTTACCTCTTAAATCTTGGTACATCTTATTATTACCAGGGTGCATGGTATATCTAGATTTATGGGCTTCCTCTAAAATTTTATTTCTTAAATTTCGTTGCTTAGGTACCCAAATCCTTTTCTTATGGAATCTCCAAATTCCATCAGTCCCTTGCTCTAATTCTTTTATTCTTCCTTTCATTCCTTCAGCATCATCCTTGATTGCTGTTTCTTGAACATTCTTCAGTTGTTCCATTAAATCTAATTGGAGATTTAATCTAAGAGCATGAACTCGTCTTTGTTTTTCATGATACTTACGACTCAAGGCATCTGCTACTACATTTGCCTTTCCTTCGTGATATTGAATATCACAGTCGTAGTCACTTAGAATTTCCATCCATCTCCTTTGCCTCATGTTTAATTCTATTTGCCCAAATATGTACCTTAAACTTTTATGATCTGTATAGACAGTAAACTTGCTTTCGTATAGATAATGTCTCCAAATTTTAAGGGCAAAAATTATTGCTCCTAACTCTAAGTCATGAGTCGTATAATTTTCCTCATGCTTCTTCAACTGCCTTGATGCATACGCAATTACCTTTTTGTGTTGCATTAGCACACATCCTAATCCTAACTTAGAAGCATCGCAGAAGACATCAAAATCTTTAGTTCCGTCAGGCAAGGCTAGAATTGGGGCATTTGTTAATCTTTGCTTCAAAATCTTAAAGGCTTCTTCTTGCTTAGGTCCCCATTCAAACTTAACAGTTTTACAGGTTAGCTTAGTTAATGGAACAGCTATCTTAGAGAAATCTCGTATGAAGTGCCTATAATATCTAGCTAACCCTAGGAAACTTCTAACTTCAGTAGCTGATTGTGGGACATTCCAATTTATGATTGCTTCTATCTTGGAGGGATCTACGTGAATACCTTCATGATTTACCATGTGTCCTAAAAATTGCACCTCTTGTAGCCAAAATTCACACTTCGAGAATTTGGCATAAAGCTTTTCCTTTCTTAATAGGGTTAAGAGTGCATTTAAGTGCTCACAGTGCTCGTCCTGATTTTTGGAATAAATAAGTATATCGTCGATGAAGACAATTACGAATTTTCCAAGTATGGTTTACAGATCCTATTCATCATGTCCATAAATGTTGCAGGAGCATTAGTTAGTCCAAATGGCATGACTGTAAACTCGTAGTGACCATACCTAGTCCTGAAAGC
>JARYGA010058016.1:0-36640 GCA_030545235.1 Helianthus tuberosus
TCTCCTAAAAATAAGAAGTCTTATTTTAGGTTTTTACTTTTGGATTTATAGCTTGTAGATTTTATATTTTTTGTTTATTTCGATGTGTCTTTTTATTTAGCATTGTGCCTATCATATATAATTGCGTCATTGTGTCTTTATTGTGACTCATTACGTTATATTTTTCGGCATAGTGTTATATTTTGCGATCTGTTATTTCTTTGTACACTTCTTAAATTTAAGAGCTTTTGTAGAATAATTTTACCCTATGTATATTCTATCATTTACCAATTAACAAACTTTTGTCCTCAATGTACAAATAAAACCGATACGTAAGATTAATTCAATGATTAGTGTGTGTTACTATTATTAATAGTAATAAACTATTAAAACGCTAGCTAATATAATACTATAATGAAGATTTCCTTTAATAAATATAATGAAGAACTTAGTACCTCAAGTGGACGTGCCGGAGTGGTTATCGGGCATGACTAGAAATCATGTGGGCTCTGCCCGCGCAGGTTCGAATCCTGCCGTCCACGTTTTTATTCTTTTCGGTGTTTATCTTTTGAACGTATTTTTTTTAACTTTCTTGTATGCATTTTTTGAAGTACCCTAGATAATCTTTTCAATGTGATTGGCCTAAGTATTTAAAATTAGGAATGTTAATATCGCATATTCTACTATAGAAAACCTATAAATATACATCGTCATCTTCTCAGTTCTCACCCCTGCTGCTACCAAACACGGTCACGTTTCGTTTCGTTTCAGCCGTATTCCACGATGGTTTGTTCAACTGGTCACTGCGGCAGTCGCGTTGACGGCAATGGTGGTTCTACATACCGTTAAAACATAACCTATGTTGCAGTCACCGGTGGTGGATGAGGACGGTATAAGATGGGAATTATTAGAGTCGATTGCTGACCAAGTCATTGAGCGGTTTGCTAAGCTGCCTGATGGTGTAAGCCAACAATATTATCATCTTTATTTCTTGTGGGGAATGGTAAGTAACCTGCTTATTTTTTCGTTGCTAATTTCTAGACTTAAAACTTGAAATGTAATAGTATTTATACATTTTGAAATATAATAGTACTTATACATTGTTGTAATTAGGGTTTACAACAGATCGAGTTTGTTTGTTTTTGGTTCATCAAAGCTCAGACTTATTTCAAAAGCATTGTGGTGCGGTGTTCCAACCGGGCCATACGCGCTCCAACAAATAATTCCTAGGTCCGCCACTGGTGCGCTCAAGCGGACTTGTCCGGACCCAAGGGGTGTGGATCACACACACATATACATTGTTTTGTAATATACGTGAGGTGGAGATATGGAGTGTTTTAACGTTTGCGGAGAAAAAAAGCTTTTTAAAGTAGAAGTCTGGAGTGATATAACGTACTGAGGCGGCAGGTCTAATTTTAGATTCGTTTCCAGCATTGAAGGTGCTCTTACTCCACTCACCTTTGACTTTCTACTCATCTTTAACCATAAACATCCTTTTAGTTTTAGTATTCCCTGTTAAACTGAGTTTTCTATTTCTACATTTCCCTTGAGTTGGCCATGATCATCAAATGGTTATGTACATGAACTCATCAGATTATATACGCTCCCCAGTGGCGGACATACAGTGTACAGTGGCGGACCCATGAATTTTTTTCATGGGGTGCGGAATTTTAAAGGTGTCTTTTGTCTATCGCTATATGATACCTTTTTGGTCCGATTCGGGTCGGGTCGGAAAAATCTACTTGCATAGCTCTTCAACGTTGCTAGAAAAGCCTCCGACAAGGGTGGATCCAAGAATTTATTCCGATATAGTCGTTATTTTTGGATGCTCAATTTTATAGAATCATTTAAATAGTTCAAGTAAGTCAGATTGATCACAATAAAAATCTCTTTCTGAATACGATACAACTATACATATGTACTACAATCTTTTATGTTTTATTTATATATTTATTCTTTTTAAAATTTTAAAATACAAAGAATGTAACTAATTTATAACTATATATGTTATATTTATATCTAATATATATATAACAGAACGAACTATATTAATCAAATAAAGAGTCCACAAAATTTTAAAATTAGATAGTTAACAGAATTAATTCATAATTTTATGCATTTATCTTAATAACTAAATAAGGATAGGTCTAACCCTTAAAAGTTGCAGGCTTTTGCTGCAAGCCTTAGAAAAGCAAAAGAAAAAAAAAACAATAAAATATCATAACTTTTAAAACTATAATAGGAAAACCCATTTAAGTTTCAAAGGATGGTCTTCTTCTTCATTTCATTTGCAGGTACCTCCCGACGGCCGGCGTTACTTCCCGGAGAAAAATCCGGTCACATATATCAGTTTTTGCAATTAAGGGGTGCAATTGCAAACATTCAAGTGGTGCGATCAAGATTTTAGCCTAAAAAATACACTAAACTTTTCTTTTTTAAGGGGTGCGCCCGCCCACCCAACCTCTCATGTAGGTCCGCCCCTGACAGTGTAAGTAGGGGCAACCTCCGCTACGGCTTGGCGCTCCGGCGGTAGTGTAAAATTAGTGTAAATTTTGAAAAAAATTGACGTTTTTTCGATTTCGTTACCGCTTATTTATAAAACGTTACGGCTTGGCGGATTTTCTAGATCCGCCACTGACGCTCCCCTCCCGACTAATAATCGAAACCATATAGAATAATGCCTCACTAATTATCAAAACTGCTTTGGAGCCATTTTGCTTATGCTTGTTATTTTAATGCGTGTTCCTCGGTTCGCTTCTTTTATATCATTTTCTTGCAGGAGGTATCTTTGGTTCCACAAAAGAGTATCTTGACATTATGTACATATGAATATGATTATCATTTGCACATGATCTTCAACTTTCCTAATATACTTGCTTCTCCAACTTTGACTTTTGTGTAATTTGACTCCATCTATTGACTTCATCAGTGATTATTTATCCCAATACAAGAACTTTTCTCCACCTTGAATATCATCTCAACCCTTAAAATTCACCTCCACCCAAATGGGTCAAAAGACTAACTACTGAAAATAAAAAGGTTTGACCAAGGAATCGGACAACTCATAGTGCTAGACATGGCACAAGTACATTAAATTTAGTTTTTGAAGAAAAAATATATAATTTTACAAGTTGAAAGGAATAAATTTCTCTAAGGTATTGTGTTGTTGAACATGTGAAGGGACGTTAAGTCCACGCCACGGTGACAATGGGGCTGCAAACACTGCAAACCATGGGCGCGGCCTTGAAGATCACTGCGGCGTAGGGGCGGAATCTTGTCTGAATTATTTTAAATATCTAGATATTAATAAAAGACTACAATTAATGCCACGTGGCAATTTCTCCTTCAATTTCACAATTATATTTTTATTTTTATTTAAAAAAATTTTATTATCCTTGTCCTTATTATTATTATCTATAAATCTCTTAATTTCAATTTTAATATTATATATAAAAAATATTTTGTTATCCTTATTATTATTATTATTATTAAATCTCTCAATTTTAATTTTAATAACATACTGAGAAATATTATATTTTTTGTCTTTTGTGTTCTTTTTTTTTCTTTTTTTTTTTTGGCATTATGATTTTTGTAACAATACTTTAGTTTTTATAATTTGTAACACAAAGGTTAAATAATTTTAGTTTTTTTATTTTGTTTTACGTTTTTCTCGGATTTGTTCGTCGTTCGCTGCTATTTAGCACAATGTTTGATGGTCACATTTGGCCCCTCAGGGTTTTTTTTTCATTCGTATTTGGTGGTCACATTTGGTCTTTAAGTTTTTTTACCCCCTCCACTTTCTAATACGCATCGTTATAAATTCGACTCCTTCTACGTCTTACGTCACGTAAGTCACTTTGTATTGGAAATTCATGTTTTTTACGCTTTACCCGGTTTTGGTCTTCGTTCGATGTTACTTAGCATGGTTTTACGTCCCCATCTCCTCAACGTTGGTAGCACGTTTTTATGCCCGCTGGCCCGCAACGCGGGTAACTTAAGACTAGTTAAGTAATATTATCGAATCGTTTAAGTCATCTCAACACATCTACGTGAATATGCCCGCCACAATCCCAACCCACCGTCTATGTAGGATGTACATGCAGGGGCGGAACCAGGTATAAAAAAAATAGGCACATTAATAGGCACACCCTAACAGAAATAAGAAAAAAAAATAAAAAAAATTACCATCTTTGCAGACTAATTAATCCATTAGGACCATTATTCATACCAATTTATGTAAGATTAAATATATTACGTATTAATATTTAATCTGTAGCCATTATAATCATTTACATTATATAGATCAAAATATATAACAATCCTATTAAATAATTAGTTGGTAATTGTTGATGGACCATATTACCCTTATTAACTAATTAGGGTTTCCTCCTGGGTGCTTATATAAGGAGAATTATGTGGAGGTTAAGGGGTCAGACGGTTACACATTAGAAACACCCCATTAGTCATAACATCAACTTTCGACCTCCTCTCCTAAACCGAATCCCCTATTCGGTTCTCATCTTCACCATCATCAGTCAGCACCCTAAGGAGGAACCAGACCAAGATGACAATCATGTCAAACCTTAATTGATGCGACTCCATCTGGATTCTTTGCTAGCCTGTGCTGATGCAATCAAAGGTATGTTTTCATGTTTGATTATGTTTAGAACAGAACTGAACCAACATGTGGTATCAGAGCATATGTTGATTAGTCAGATCTGTTTTCGTATCCATTATTCTGGAATTGAAATCATGAAAAAAGAATTTTTTGAATAAATTCGTAAACATAACTGATGGTTTTGGGTCTTGGACCGAAATCACTATTTTCGGATCAAAGATCTATCATATGTTCGTTTCGAAATCAATATGGGTAAAACAAATATTCCGAAATCTGTATAAGACTATTAAATTTTCAGATTTCGGGTTTCCAGAATCATGTTTTATGGTTTTAGGGTTCATAATATGTTCTTAGAAAATTCGAAGTTTCCTTTATGTTTTGGAATACGATTCGGATTATTAAGTGTTTTTCCTGTTTTGATCTGATTTTGTCCTCTAAAGATTTTCGAAATCTGTTATTAGATAAACAGATTATGTTTTTCGAAATATTTGGTAAAATCAGATCAACACTAAAATAGGAAACATTATCACAAAATCCCTAACAATTTCGAATTTTCAGTTATGCTTCACATTCACAGCTGTTAATAGGAAGTTTCGAGATAATTTTTTAACCACTCGAGACCAAGGTCTCGACTCGAGACCACAAGAACTCGACTAGAAATCATAAGTGTTCTCAAATGTGTATAACTCGAGACAACGATTTCGACTCGAGATAATAAGGTCTCGACTCGAGACCACTGAGGTTTTAACTAAGGGCTTCAGACTTTACAACTCGAAACAAAGGTCTCGACTCAAGACCATAAGGTCATAATTCGAGACCATAAGGTTGCGACTCGAGACCATAAAGCTACAACTAGAGACTACAAGGTCACAACTCGAGACCATGGTTGCGACTCGAGACCTCATAAGGACTCGAGATCTCATAAAACAGTAGTCGAGACCATGATTATGACTCGAGAATAAAGTTGCGATTCGAGACCATAAGTGTTTTAGTCTTTCATGACTCGAGAATAAAGTTGCGACTCGAGACCATAAGTGTTTTAGTCTTTTATGACTCGAGATCTCATAACTCAGTCGAAACCTGACTCGAAACCTCATTATTTTAGGCTGTTTAATGTGAACTAAAAAAATTTTCGGGGCTCCGCCCCGAACCCCGGGCGGGGGCGCGCTGCCCCCCGCAACCCCCAGCGAACTCACCGCGGAGTTCGATCCGCGCTAACGGGTGGTTTGCTATTAAATAATTGGTTTTTGTAATTACTTAGTTAATTAATAAGGATCAAATAATGTTTTACAAAACCAAAATGGCTTTACTTGAATGAGCTTTTGATATATCATTTCTGGCCAAAGCTGACTTGATACATCTACTTATCATTCAAGTATTATGAAAGCTATGTTGTGTGTGCATCGTAAGCATGAATGTCTTATTTTCTGGCCAAAGCTGATTTAATTCATTCATAGATGGCATACTCAACGAGTGCATAACTAAAGTGATTGTTTCAATTCTGGCCAAAGCTGATTTGTCACAAACACTTTGCACACATGCTTAAATGATTACACTTCTGGCCAAAGCTGATTTGTCTTCGTTTAAGTAGAACTTTAAATAGTCTATTATTTTGATGTTAGTAATAGACATATCACAATCTCTTCATATAATGATCCTTAGATTAATGATCCTTAATTAAGTTTTTATGATCATTTCGTCTGCCTTATTCTTAGTACCCATAATGTTACTCACTATAATTTTCTTCTATATATATCTCATCCACTCTAATTTTTAAACCTAAAATGTTTGCTTTATTTAAAGTTTCTATTAGAATTAGCTCTTAAATTAAATCCTTGATTATTTCTTAAGACACGATAATCCTATTGCTCTCTTCTGATAAAGATTATAAAGAAGAAAATTAGAGCATGATGAATAGGACAAATCGACCATGATGTCTATTATGATAATCAAGAATTCTCTAACGTAAATGCTATCACTAAAGTTATTCCAGATTAAGTCTTTCCTGAGACTAATCTTTATTTATGGAAGAATCACTAGAACTCCTAAGATGCATGCCTTAATTTGAAACTCTAAACTATAAAGTTAAGTGGTATATGTGAGTACATTATAATGTACAAAACCATGACCCATAAAGTTAAGGGCTTATGCATGGAAATAAGTACATTTTTTCCAGTACATTACATACTAAGATTTTCACTTGTACAATTTGATGCATTATAAATCAACTACAACACTCAAAAATACCAAAGTATAACGAGTGTGTTGATAAGCAACATATGTACAAAGAAATAAATGTTTAAAGCTGGAAAATAAGTTGTTATTCACCTTATAACCACTTAAAACGTTTAAAAGAGGATTGTTCTAAGGTCCATAGACAAATTTCGAGTGCTAATTCCAACTTTAAGGTTCTTCAAAGGAAAATCTCACTGCATAACTATGTCATTAGGCTAGACATAAGCAACGAGACTATCCATTATTCTAAAGAACAGTTGGGTAAATTAATTAGATAGTCACTTATTAATGATATTTAAGTCTGGTAATTTTAATATTCCAATTAATACATGATTAGTTGACTCTAGTTCCATGCGTTTCCTTACCAGAACTTGAAAAAATAATTAACATGAGAGTTAGTGACAAAATAAATTGTTAAGGCTATAAGAACCATAATAAGCAGTCTTCTAACAAAGCTTTTCGATACATTACATGTTCTGATTATTAATCAGAGTACAGTATCATTACTTAGGCTATGTCATGAAGGTTGTGAGGTTTGCATAGTCAACATAAAGTCACACTTATCTTAAACTCTCATCTTATTTGTTCTAAATATCTGGATAGAAACATTACTAAAATGAAACTAGATGATACCTTACATTTTCACAACTTTTGTTATCATGCAAATGAGAACTTGACAAAAGGAAAATGAGACTTATAAATTTCATCCATTATAACCGAAATTCATGAAAAATTATGACATGGTTAATGAGGATGATTGTTCATCTAATCTCATTCTAAGTGATTTCAAATCATGACGTTATATCCCTAAATATTATTTGGCTTAAGGAATAAGTATGGGTCCATCATAAGTCATTTATTGACATTCGTGGAACTTATTCCAAATGGAATATTTAGACATAATTTATTTATCTTTTAACAGACTATCAACTTGTATCTAAATTTTGTCACATATGGCCCACGTTCTTAGAAGAAGTCTATTCATGTATGTACTTAACAAGATTTCTATTAAATATGTCCCTAAAGTTTCTTATGACATTTGGACATTAAAGAAATCAAATAAAGTCTAACGTATATGTGATAGGTTCCCACGTCACGTACCTCATTCAAACTTCTCTTGTAGCATTTCTAGAGATATTAAAGATCAGTGGGAGCATTAAGTGTCTTAATAATAACTTGCAATAGTTGCAAGAGGTGGGGGAGTCACTTTATTAAAGATCCCTTTACACCTCTTGTACAAGACACCACTCCATCACGACATTGTTTCATCAATATTTGTCTCCTTAAATCTAATGCTACTCTTACAAAAGTTTCATTGTTGATTAATTGTGGGCACACTTAGATTTCTTACCTAAACTAATATAATCCTCAACAAGAGAAATCACAACGACTAACGTCATTAATTTGTTTTCTCTATTCGAACTTGTTGGTCGTTAAATATTGACCCTAAGCATGCTGAGTTCCTAAAGATTCCTAAGGTCAGTGGGAGCAGTCAAAGTCCTTATTATGATTTGCAAGGAATACAAGAGGCGGGGGGAAGAGTGTCATTAAATTTCACTCCAAATTTAACTCCGATTACACCTCTTGTACACCATACTGCACCAACTATTATAAACTTAGAATGAAAATGATAGCAACCTAACAAAGAGCTAATCCATAAAACTGAAACTTCTAATGAACCCAATAATCAACTCAGGAGGTCATCTAGGTTTAAAAGCCTACTAACTTTGATGATTACATAACCTCCCTAATTGAAGTTGAAATGGATTTTGGAAATGTTTACTGATCATATCTCTTCAAATTAAGCCATTAGTGTCAATCAATCTTCTAAATGGAATAAAACAGTTTTCTAGTAAAACTGATTTTATGTGTTCGTATAACGTTTGAGATTTGATTGAATTACCTAAGAGTGTTCATAACAAAACCAAATCCTAATATAAGCGTTAAGATACGAAGAAACATGATTGATTGTCAAAGGTTGTACTCGGGAAGAGATAAATTATTAAAGAATCTTTATTACATATCTAACAAAAGATTTCTTTTAGGATCATCACTGTTCTAGTAGCTTATAATAGTTTAAAGCTACATTAGATGAACATTAAAAGAATTTTCCCTAACAAACTGGCTGACATATTTACATGTTCATAAGACAATCTGAAAGTTCTAAACTTAAGGTTAAAGAACACTTTATTTGTAAGCCAATAAAATCCATGTATGGGTTAATGCAAACATCATAATGTGATGAAATCTTAACGTAATTATTTTCATCAAGAATCAAGTGGATTAATGTACCTACCTCAAGATGAGTGGGAGCAACTAAGATAAACTTGTCTATATAGATGATATTCTTTTGACAAGTATATGTTACATAAGTCAAAGCATTGTTAACACAAACTTTGATATAACAAATCTCAGAGATATCTCTTACGTGATTGATATCATAACATACTGAGATAGACTCAATGGGACAATAGTATCGTTCCATAAGTTTAACATTAAATGGGTCCTTACATATGTAACAAACAATGTTGCTCTCCTTTAGAGGATAATAGGATAAATGAGATTATTTCTTTACGCTTCATTAATTGGAAGCCTTATGTAAGTTTAAGTCTATCCTCGTTTAGATATTACTCACATTGCAACACACTAGATATGTCTAGATCATTGTGTAGCATCTAATGGAGTATTATAATATCTTTAAAGAAACGAGAGGCTATAATTTAAAGAAGAAGTGAGAATTAAAACCGGTTTATTATTCTAACTTTGAGATATTCAAAGATGACAAAATGTAATTTCGGGTATATCTTTATGTCAGCAGACAAAACCTATTTCATGGAGGAGTCATAATGCACTGATAATAACAACCTAAGTTATAACGACATAATATATTCACTAAATGTTGTTGGAAATTTATCAGTGGACTCGTAAGTTTATTAACTCCATATAATTAATGTTTTGAAGACTTAGTGTGATAAAGTCAGCTACCATGACTCCTTGAACAGTAACAGTTCAAGAGGTGCTGCATTAAGTTTCGATACGCAATTAATTATTCGTTTATGAACGAATTGAGGAAACTAAGTTTAGTATCGAATACATTCATGATATGCTTAAGGATCCTATAACTGAAGGGCTATTACCCATAAGTCTTATTAAGAGAGCTCATAGACGGGTATTAGTTAATGGCCATGCGCAACTGCATATCGTACTATGAATGACTAAGTATTAGTTAATTTTTCCTCATCAGTTTGATTTTGTACGTCTCTAAGAATATGTCAAGTCGACATAATGGCATATAAGACAAATAAAGTTACAAATCAAACAAAGGGCTTATGCGTATTTTGATCATGACGATTAGGTTTTAAATTAAGGCTATAGTATGATTAATGGGGGTCCTGAGTCGCATAATGATTCAACGGCTGTATTTCTCTGCTATAGTACTTGTTTAAGGCTAAAATGAGTGTTAACTCCTGATCAGGCTTATCTAATACTCATAGTAAATGATTACTCGGCTAAGTGGGAGAATGTAAGATTAAATACATTACGTATTAATATTTAATCTGTAGCCATTATAATCATTTACATTATATAGATCAAAATATATAACAATCCTATTAAATAATTAGTTGGTAATTGTTGATGGACCATATTACCCTTATTAACTAATTAGGGTTTCCTCCTGGGTGCTTATATAAGGAGAATTATGTGGAGGTTAAGGGGTTAGACAGTTACACATTAGAAACACCCCATTAGTCATAACATCAACTTTCGACCTCCTCTCCTAAACCGAATCCCCTATTCGGTTCTCATCTTCACCATCATCAGTCAGCACCCTAAGGAGGAACCAGACCAAGATGACAATCATGTCAAACCTTAATTGATGCGACTCCATCTGGATTCTTTGCTAGCCTGTGCTGATGCAATCAAAGGTATGTTTTCATGTTTGATTATGTTTAGAACAGAACTGAACCAACAATTTACCCTCATCTAAATAGTATATTTTATGTTATACATCAACTAGAGTTTGGGTAAGCCTGAGCTTCTCGTCGGGTAGCAAGCTTTTTACCAGAATTGATAGATGCATATTGCATCTATAAGAAGCGGTAACATGGATGTCTAACGAAGTTAGGCCTTCCTATTGCAGTTAAAGAGTTACAATCCAAACCTCTGTAATCCATACGCTATCAATATATGAACAAATTAATCGGCTCCATTACTTAATAGTTTCCGCAAGATGGGTACCATAAAAGAGTAATGAGCAAACCAACTTAGAACTGGAGATGGATAATTGAGAACCAGATATAAGCTGTAAATCTTTTGCATGAATATCTAGTTCTAGTATCTACATAATGAAACCACATCTAGATGTTAATGATTCAATTCATGCTTGAATACACTTGATGACCCGTTCGCGTTGTGCGTTCGAGCTATGAATTCCATCAACATGTCGAATATAATATATCTAAGACATTTAGACAAAGAATATGGTTTTCTAAACATAATCTCATATCAATGAATCATAGACAAACTCATTGATTGTCTTAGCACATTTACAAAAAAACGGATTGTTTTAGCATGTCTACAACCAAAGACTCTCATATGCTCATACTTCGCCTTCTCATTTCGAACCAACTCACAAGGGGTTTTGTTAATGATGACGACCTTTGTTTTTTCCACACAGCTTATATACAGTATTATTTTCATTACAACCATTTGACATCCAAAAACCTAGACATATACCTTTTGGCTTTTAAGGGATAGTAAACTAAAAGACCGTAACTTTAACAACAAAACTTGCTTCAATTGAAAAAACATAAACATGGAACAACAACCGATATCAAGATTTTCAAACCCAACGCCTTGTATTGCTCAGAAAACAAATTCAAACTTTTGGGTTAAACTTGCCAGGTCTACATGAGACACTTGTTTTTCACAATTCACAAAAACTACGAAACCTCTTTTTTAATTCTGTACTTTTAACATCCACGTAAAAATTCTTCCGGAAAAAAAAAGTATGTAAAAAGCTACACACGCAAGTTTGCAACAATACCCTACAAACACGGCCACATCTGTCCTCAACTGCAACCGCCACAACCACCACCCTCGCCACAGCCGCCACCCCCACCACAGCCACCACCCCCGCCACAACCACCACCACCACCACCCCCGCCACAGCCACCACCACCACCACCGCAGGCAGCGTTGTTAGCAACATCACTGATTAGCAACCCACCAATAAAACCGGTTCCAAACCCATTACCAGAGCTAGAATATCCACCCGCTCCACCCACAGAACGGGTTCTAACACGCTTAACAGAAGTTTTTTCCCCAAACTTATAGGAAAAAGTTAGAATCCCTTTCACTTCACCATCCCGTCCTCTCACCTGATAACTCACATTCTGCATCGTCTTCCCTTCGGGTTTTACGCCTTCAAGAAGCTCTTTGATCGGCACACGAACTTCTCCCAAATTCTTATCCAAAAACATTCTCGCACCCTTGATCTTTACTACGAGCGTCAGGCAGTTCTGAAGGCCGGCGGCTTCATTAACGGTGAACTTCATGGGGAAATTCCACGTGGGATCGGAACCACCATGTTTATCAATGCGGGTTTTGAACTTTTGAAGGTTGCTGATTACTGTGCGGGAGTCGGAGATGGATGCTACGGCGTAGACGTTCAATTTGGCGGCCTTCGTTAGTCCCTTTGCGGAGAGGAGGGTGAGGTCTAGGGTTCTGTACTCCATGATTAGATTGAAATCTTGTAACTGCTATATTTCTTGAACAAATGGTGAATTGTGATGATATTTTGAAAGAAAGTGACGATGGGGATCTTTATATAGAAAACTAACTGATATAAAACTGGTGCTACTTTCTACACCCCTATTTACTTTTTTCACCCCATCCTCTTACAAACTTACAGATGGGGCCTGTGTGGGATCGACAGTTTTCCTCTTATAAGGGGGTGTAATCAGGAAGGGGGGTGTGTATAGAATGAGCTTAAAACTGACATCGTTCAAAATGGATTACGATTATTTAAAAAATAAAAATTGTATTTAGCATTGATTTAATTTTTTAATCTTTTATGGCGCCTTACGTGACATTTTTGGGAATTTAAACTTTATTTAATTATTTGATTTGATTTGATTTGATGATGATGTGATACATAGGGGTATTCTGGTTAAGTAAACTAAAGAAAGAATGGTTAATCCCCCACTTGTGGTGGAGTGGTGGAAAAAACTTTGGGTTTCATTGGAGAACCGGGTTCGATCCCCACCCGTTACATTTGGGAGACGTCCCAATGATGGATCGTTTCCTTCCGAGGTATAGAGCGGTCTTGAGGGCAACCCGGTTTTACCCAACTGTTACCCCAGCAACATGTGTGGGGGCAGCATGGAAGTCAGCTCACGCGCCGGCCGGGGCCCGATCGAACGTCACGTCCGGAGATGCGGGGTTGACGGGGAATGTCTTAGACATGTCCCCGGAGACCAATCGGTCTTGTACAGAAAGTCTCTTTCCAAAAAAAAAGACTCAATAGTAGAAATTGTATTAATTGGAAATCTCGCTTCGGTTTGTAAACGAACCGAGCACGAGCAAAGGTCCGCTCGGCTCGGTTGGCTCGATTTATTATATATGATTAGTTCAAGAGTGAACACTAGTGTAGTTTGCGAACTGAGCGAACTAATCCTGACCATACATGTGTGTAGATCAATGGTCAGGATTTGATGATGAAATACACTAGTGTATTTTACGATTTGATGATGAAATCCAAGCCATCCACGTGTGTAAATCAATGGCCAAGATTTATTCACTCAGTTCGCAAATACACTAGTGTTCACTCTAGAACCCCACCCTTATTATATATATAGTGAATAAAACGCCATTACTGGCCAAAACGCATCTATATATAAACAAAACATTCTTATACAAAAGAACACACCTCCCCCAACCTGAAAACACCATATTTTCTACTATATAACATTCATCTTAAAACGCCGAAAATTCCAAAATATCAAAGATACCTACTCAAAAAACGTCATATTTTACTATATACCAATCATCTTAGAAAACGCCAAAACTCTAAAATATCAAAAATTTCAAAAAAATAGACGTTTCTTTCAGATACACTATTTCCTCAGTAAAATGCAAAAAATGGTTTCTTGTATATTCAATATTGTTCTACGCGAAGTTTTGGAGAATGCATTCTTTCCTGAGGTGCTGTGACTCAAATAACATTTTGCTGAATGAGATGGACAAAACTTTAAGAAAAAGATACTGGTGTCAGACTTATGTCAGTTTTTGTGTTTTGTTATTGATGAATATTATAATGGCATGAATAGACGAATGACACTGATGAGTGGTTTGAAGATACATATTCAAACAAAAAACTCATGTCATATTGTCTTTCCAAACGGCCACAAAAACACAAGCATGACAAAGCCAAACCACCAGTGAACATGTTTCAAAGAAGAAAGAGACTGATGACAGTGAAGATTTGGAAGATGAATTGTTTCTATTTTCAGTTTTTTTTAATTTCCCTTTTCTGTTGTTTGTTATGTATTTTTCGACTAAGAATAAAAAAGTTTAATAAAGAGTCAAAAAGTCATAAAGATTGGGAAACGCCATAATGCAGTAAAACGCCATAATGCAGTAAAACGCCATAATGCAGTAAAACGCCAAAAACTCCCAACCTATAATAAAAGTAATTTGGAGAAGTATTATTAAAAGCTAAAGATGGAAAAAATGTCAAAAACTACTTAAAGCCATTAAAAAACGCCAAACTTGGAAGATGGAATGTCTATGACCATAAAAACTCATAAAAAGCTGAACAAAAAACAGTAAAAATATACACAGTAACTGAAAAGACGATTACTTTATTAATATCATTTATTATAAATAAAAATCCCGCCTAAACTACGCGCTAAAAACATCCTATAAGAGAGACGTCTCTACACAATCAACTAATCACACAATGGGCGGATGTAATGTACAAGAAGGGGTAGCACGGGCTACCCCTCAACTTTGTCGGTAGAGTGTAAAATTAGTAAAAAAAAATATTTTCTCTCCGTTTTATGTATCGGGGATACCCCTGAGCAAATATTAGGATACCTTTTGTTGGATCTGAGTTTGTTTCTGATTGTATTTTACGTTTGAGATTAGGATGGAAATGAAAGAGTTGTGCAGCGGAATTAATATGAAAACAAACTTTGCATACAATCAAACGAGAGTATTGCTTTGATGAAGACATTTTCAACAAGAAACCGAATGATTGAATTATCTTTCAACAACGATTACAAGTTATGCTTGAATACAAACTCCCCCTCAGCCAGAGCTCAGCGTTTGTTCGTGCAAAGAAGACGGTATTGCAAGAGCTAATAGAACAGTACAAAGTACTGAACTATTTATAGGCACTAGCAAACCACTGAGCATCTAAACTGACGTCACCATGAAAGTGACATCTAACCTCCTAACAAACTCTAACCTCTGATCTATACAAACACTGATGTACTAACTACTGCTATTACAATTCATTACATAAAAAGACACTTAAACAGCTGCTGCATCCTTCCACTGCTGTGAACCCAGCAGTGCTTGTCCGGATCAGCAGTACTAGTCTCAAGGCAGTAGATTGAATCAGCAGAGCTTTGGTCTTCCATCAGTCTTTGACATTGGGCAGTAGATGCAAGGCAGCAGTTGTAGGTCAGCACTTAGTAAGATCAGCAGATAGGAAGTCAGCAGATATGAAACCACTATCAAGGGAAGAGATTTGTATGTAAACATCTGCTTATTCTGGATCCACTGCTCTGATCCAGTTTTGGCTTTAATTATCTGTTCCTCTGATAGGGTTCAATCCCAACAATCTCCCCCTGGAACAGATAATGCCAAAACTCTTCATTATTGTGGAAATCTTTATTGCCTCATCAACAGTTCCCTTATCTGGCCTTTAAATTGTAATTCAAAGTCTAGGGCATCTGTATCTTCATCATCCCTGCTAAGCGGAAGATCAAGGAGATCCTGCAAATCTTCAAGACTCAGGCCAAGAGCTTGTTCCCTTGATATTTTCTCCACTTCTCCACCAGACCTGAGCAAAGTCAATACGCAGGTCTGTTTGTCAGTTTCCCACTTTTGTATTTTTGAGCCTGGTGGGTTTCTTGGGAGATGTTTATTTGCAGAAGTATTTGGTGAGGCTGGCCTATTTATAGCTGGCTGAGCAGCACTTGCAGATTGTTCTAATTCAAGATCTTCTTTTATCATTACTTTCGTGCCTGCTTTTACAATGGCATCTCCAGCTAATAGATCTTGAATTGTTTCCATACTCAACTGGTTTTTGCTCCTTCTTTTGTAGATGGCAGCACCAGCTGGAGCAGTGGTTCTTTTAACTTGCAGCTTTGGTGGTCTTTTAGAAACCTCTGCTTTGGAATAGTCAGGCTTTTGTGGAACTCTTGGATCTTTCTTTCTAAGTTCCTCTAAGCTTTTATAAGTTGCCCTGACTCTATCTTCTCCCCACTTTGTCACAGAGTTCTTTGACCCATAATCAGCTGCAATCAGCTCCTCTTTCATTCTCCTCAACTCTAACATCTTCTCAGCTTCAAATTGTTTGAATTTTTCAGGAGGAGTCTGCTTGACCTTATTTTTTATCATGTCTTGAATCCTGGCTGCTTCTTTTTGAAGCTCAGGAATGGTCCAGTTCTTGTACATGTGTTTCTCCCCCTTGTATTTCTTGTAGGTCATGATGTTTTCAATGTAGTCTTTCCTTAAGGACTCGTCTGCCCTTTCTGAAATTTGCTGACATACATTTTTTGCAAAACGCTCCATAGCATTGACCTGTGAGAGTAAAAACTGATAGTTTTGTTGAAATTCTCTATCTGTTTTCCCTTTTCTGTTTTTTATTGCAATATCCTCTGCTTGTTTGGCCTTGAGTTTCAAATATTCTTCAATATTGTTAGGCCTGGGATATCCTGCAATTGATGGCAAACTCCTTTTGGCTGTAGGTCATCCTCATGATAAATGATTTTATTTCTTCCCTAGACTGCAATGAGTTCTAGAGGAAATGAGACACCAGCAGGAGGTAGTGGTTTTAAAATTTGAGCTGAAGAGAGAGGTATGGGGTTTTGGAATAGTGACAAGTGATAGGGATTTTGAAGAAGTTGGTGGTGGTGAAGGTGATCATCATCTGATATATAAATCCTTCTCCTTTTTGTTTTAGAAGAAGCAGATGATGTTTGGGTGGATCAATGGTGGCAGATTGTATGGCAGTGGTTTGTGATTGACTAACAGTTGTTGAAACAACTGGTGTTTCAACCACTGTTGTCATTACAACAGATTTTATAACATCTGTTGTCTTCTGCTTTTTGTCAGCAGGTGAAAGTGGTGGTGAAATGGTTTTTGATGGTGACAGTGGTGGTAAAATAGTGATTGTGGTGTGTGTTGAGGTGGTGTGTGTTGAAGAGAGAACAGATGTTGAAACCATTGAGGTACCAGCAGTAGTTGATACAGCAGGAGTTACAACAGCTGTCTGGATGGAGGTTTGATGCTGATGGCTTTTGGATGGTGGTTTTGGAGGCTTTGGAAATCTGGATGAGGTGGACTTAGGCTTCCTTTTTATCTTAGGATTTTTAGTATCCTTTGAACCAGAACAACCCTGCTCATACAGCTCCATGAAAGCTCTTTTCTCCTCATTCCACCTTGAAACATCCTTTGCCATTCTATCTCTTTTTACACTTGCTACTCCTTCATCAAGTGCTTCTTGAGTAGCATCAACCTTTTTACTACCATCTGGCACAGGAATTTTTCTGGTCATAGCATCCTTTTCAGGTTCAATGTAGAGACCATCATCTATTCCTTTCTTCTTCCACTCCTGAATTTTCTCCCCCTTTTTGGCATTATCGTCTGGGAGTTGATCAATGAAAAGTACTGTTGGAGGAGCAGTGCCAGTGGTGTGCAGGATCTGAGTTTTAAGAACTTTGAGATCAGCCTGAGTGTTCTTGAACCTTGACTCCATTGCATTTCTCAGCTGTTGGACATCTTTTTCATGTTGCTGATTTGCTAATTGTGCTTGTTGATGGAGAAAAGGTTGAAACAAATTCCAGAGCTCATTTGTAGCAGGTGCCATTTGTGGAGCAGGTGCTTGAGATGGAACAGCAGTTGATTGTACCTGTTGAACTTGTAACACCTGTTGTAGCATATCTTTGAGTTCTGCAACAGAGTTATCAAGCTTTTCAATACGATCCGTCAATTTCTGGTACTTTAAACCATCACCCAAGTGAATGGGATCATCTGATTTCCCACTAGCAGTGGTTTTATCAGTAGTTGATAAAAGGGAGTATACTCCAAGTATTAACCACTGATGCCCCTTTTTCTTGGTACTGGGGTCTTCTTCCTTCAACACTTGACAACCTTTTGATGTTGCCAGTAGGATAAATAAATCCACTGGTGGTTGGCAGAGGTGCTATAAAAGGAATTGCCTCCAAGGAAGTCTTATTGATGTAACCACTGTCCAACTGTAAACCAGTGGGTTTAACAGTTGTAGTGGCTGCTTCACTTGGACTACCACCAAGAGTTACTTGTAACTCAAGGGGTCTAACCTCCTCAGGTTGTGTTGGTGGGTTAGCAAAGATTGATACATCAGACCCAGTCAGTTGTTGAGGTATATTCTCATTGATAGGTGATTGAGAAGGACTGGTTAATGCCTGGTTCAAATCAATTGCATCCAACAGCAGTTTAGTTGGTGTGGGAATTGTGGATGTGAAGGGTGGTGTAGAAAATGGATTTGCCCCGGGTATTGAGCTGTGGATGATAGAAACGAGTGTTTCCAGAGCATCATGATGTGGAGACCCTGTTTGTACAACCTGTTCTTTTTGTGAAGAAGCAGGAGGAGTTTTGGTTATGGGTTGAGATATTTGTACCAACTGCTGTGAGGAAGAAGCAGCAGTGGTTTCTTGTGACTTTTGTGTTGTCACAGGCATTTGCTCTGGTATCTCATCCTCCAGAGTTGCCTTTTTGATTGGTTTGGGGTTTTTTGAGTTTTTCTTTTTGTCTTTTTGGAGATTTTAGGTGTGGGTTTCAAAGCAGTTGTGCTGCTGCTTTGATCACCTTGAGCAGTGGGCTCAGCAGCAGATACCTGAGGAGCAGTTGTAACTGCTAAAATCTGCTCAGGCACCTCTGCTTGTGTTTTGCAAGGTGCTAACATTCTTGAAAAAGTTTCAGTTGTTAAACTGTTTATTTGAGTAGAATCACCTTGGTTTATTACAGCTAAATCATCCTTACTGAATTTCTTTACAAAATAGTAACTTAAAAACCTTGGAAACAGTAAGAATGATTTTGTTTCAACATTATTAACCAAATCTTTAAAAATTTCCCGAGAATAGTTAAAATTTTCTCCTTGAAGAATTGCATATCCCAGATTTTGAATCTTTAAAGGGATTTCATTGAAAGAAGTGGTTTTGTTTGAAACACATAGTAGGAGGGTATGAAATAAAAACCTGGTTGCAGAAGGAAAATAACCTTTTTCTAAGGTAAGTTTCTTCATCACTGTGGCTTCATACCCTCTTTCAATGAAGTCAGTTTGCAACTCGTTTTTAGTGAAAGAAATTTTACCTTCTTGATCATCGAGTTGAAAGACCTCTGAAATGGTTTGTGGTGTGATTTGGACAGCTTTACCCTTTATGGAAGAGTGTATGATGGTTGCAATGTCTCCTTGTTTTTCAAGGGTTGCATTCTTCCAAAACTCCCTCTGGGTCGCCAAATAGATTGGTGCATCGACGGTGAACAAAGTTTTGTACTTTGATTTTGCCATGGTGTCTATGATGGAATCGAAAACATTGGTGGTTCCTGGTTTTGTAAGAAGACCCAGGAGATTGTGGGATGGTTTATATGGAATTTCAGTGGAAAGTGCCTTTTGAGAGGCTGTTTTCGATGAAGATTTGGATGAGGGTTTTGAAGATGACTTCGATTTTGTCATTTTGAAGAAGAATGATCGAAGAAATTTTCGAAAGATGAGAAGAAAAACTGCTTTGAGAAGAGAATTTTTAAGAATTCAATTCGACAGTAAAACCCTGTTTTGGTGGTGAATGGGGGATTTTATAAGGAAGAAAGTGAATGCTGATGTGGCAGCCGTTACAAAAGGTCTGACCAATATGTACTGCCCACGTGACAACCCCTGGTGAAAGTGAAGGACAGTACTTTTGTGAAAGTGACTGATGAAGGCAGTGGTATGAAAGCAGTGGATGATTTTCACTATCAGTGGATAGTATATCAGTGGATAAGACGCTGCTTTTGAACAACAGAGTTTATCAAAGAAATGAGAAAACAGGGGTTGACTTTCAGCAGTGGACAGACTTTTGAAGTAAAGCAGACTTTTGAACAATCAGTGGTTAATGGCAGACTTTTAAGGATTTTAATGAAAATTTTCATTTTTAGCTATTTTTAAGAATGGAGTTTTGATTTTCTGAAAACATTTTGTTGCTTTTATTCATAGAAAACAAGATGGTGCTTGTTATTCCATGTTCAGCATCCCAATCCTAGAGACCAAGCTTTCAAAAGTGGCTGTATCAAGTGCTTTTGTGAGCACATCAGGCAGCTGGTCTTTAGTTGGGACATGATGCAGAGAAATCAAACCTTTTTCATAGCAATCCCTCATAAAGTGATGTCTGATGTCGATGTGTTTGGTGGTTGAATGGGAAACTGGATTTTTGATGATATTTTCTGCTGCCTGGCTGTCCAACATGAGTGGTGTCTTTAAGGCAGTGATACCAAAATCCAGCAACTGATTTTGAAGCCACAGGAGTTGGGCTGTACAGCTTGCAGCAGCAATGTATTCAGCTTCAGCAGTGGATGTTGACACAGCTGCTTGCTTTTTGCTTTGCCATGAAACTAAGCAATCACCTAGAAACTGGCACCCTCCTGATGTGGAATTCCTTGTGGTGTGACATCCAGCAAAGTCACTGTCTGAAAAACCTGAAAGCTTGATGTTCCCATTAGCTGGATACCAGATACCAAGTGTGGGAGCACCTTTTATGTATCTGAAAATCCTTTTTACAGCAATGAGATTTGATTTTCTGGGAGCTGATTGACTTCTTGCACAGACACATGTTGCAAACATGATGTCTGGTCTAGATGCAGTTAGGTACAGTAAAGACCCAATCATGCTTCTATAAAGTGTTTGGTCAATCAGCTCATCTTTTTCATCAGACATGACCAGCTTATTTGTTGCCATGGGTGTGCTGCATGGTTTACAATCATTCATATCAAATTTGTTTAAAAGTTCTTTAGCATATTTGCTTTGATGAATGAAAGTTCCATTTTGCATTTGCTGTACTTGGAGACCAAGAAAGCATTGCAGCGCACCCATTGTACTCATTTCAAACTCAGCTGTCATGAGTTCTCTAAACTCTTCACACATTGAGTTACATGTGCTTCCAAAAATAATGTCATCCACATAAATCTGGACAATCATTAAATCCTTCCCTCTCCATTTTAAAAACAATGTTTTATCAATGGTACCTCTTTTGAAACCATTTGAGAGTAGGAAGTTGGAAAGAGTTTCATACCAGGCTCTTGGTGCTTGTTTCAGGCCATACAAGGCTTTGTTTAGCCTGTAGACATGATCTGGATAAAAGGGATCCTCAAAACCTGGAGGTTGACAAACATACACCTCTTCTTGAATTGTACCATAGAGGAAGGCACTTTTGATATCCATTTGGAACACCTTCATATTGTGGTTGACAGCAAAGGCCAGGAACAGTCTAATGGCTTCCAATCTTGCAACAGGGGCAAATGTTTCATCATAATCAATCCCCTCTTCCTGTCTGTAACCATGAACCACAAGCCTGGCTTTATTCTTGACAACAATACCCCTTTCATCAGTTTTGTTCTTGAAGACCCACTTTGTGCCAATGGGACTAACCTCTTCTGGCAGTGGTACAAGCTCCCATACTTGTTGTCTTTTAAACTGTTGGAGCTCCTCTTGCATGGCTTCTACCCAGCTGTTGTCTTTCAGTGCCTCTTGGTACTTGACTGGCTGATGAAGTGATAGAAAACCAGCAAAAAGACAAATGTTTTGGGTTTGACTTCTTGTGAGCACCCCTTCATTTATGTTGCCAATGATTTGATCAGGTGGATGAGATCTCAAGAAGATTAAATCTCCTTGGTATGGTATGATGGCATTGGTTGGTGAAGGCTGCAGATGTGTATCATCTGAGCTAACCACTGCTGGGGACTTTGATGATCCAGCAGTGGCTTCAAAAGGTGGTGGAATAGGAGGTAATGAAGTGGACACCTGCTGACTTTTGTCCATTGCTTAAGGACTTTTGTCAGTAGTGTTTGAGGATGTGGAAGCAGTGGTTGATGGGCTACTTTGGTCAACAACTGTTGAGGTAGCAGTGGTTGAGCTTTGACAACTGTTTTGAACAGCTGGTGCTTTTCCCTTTGTGGCAGACCTTTGAGGGATGATGATTTCATACCCATAGTCTGGTGTTGTATCCTCTGATGGACCTGCACTGTTAGTCTTGACAGCAGTATTTTCAAAAGTAAAATTTTCAAGATCAAACAGATCTGCAGGATTTGCTGGGATTTTCATTGATGAAAGTTCATTGAACTTTACATTCAAAGTCTCCTCCACTGCCTTGGTCCGTGTATTGAACACTTTGTAGGCCTTGGCAGTGGTTTAGTATCCCAAATGATAACCACAATCAATTTTGGCTGCAAATTTTGAAATGGAATCTTTTAAGTTCAAAATGAAGCATGGGCAGCCAAACACTTTGAAATATGAGATCAGTGGTTTGATTTTATACAGAATTTCATAAGCAGTCTTTTTGTGCCTAGGGTTTATTAAAACTCTGTTCTGGACATAGCAAGCAGTGTTTACTGCCTCTGCCCAGAAAGTTAGTGGCAAACCTGAATCTGCAAGCATGGTTCTGGCAGCCTCAATCAGAGTTCTGTTCTTCCTTTCCACTACCCCATTCTGCTCTGGTGTTCTAGGGATGCTGTACTGCCTTACAATCCCTTTCTTCACACAGAAGGCATCCAACTCCTTATTTTTAAATTCTGTGCCATTGTCACTCCTGAAGCTTTTCACTGGAAGGTCAAATTGCTTTTCAACCTGTGTCACAAAGTCTTGCAAAATGCCTGCAGTCTCATCTTTTGAGTGTAAAAAGAAAGTCCATGTAAACCTAGAAAAGTCATCAACAATAACCAAACAATATCTTTTCTTTTTGAGGCTCATGACTTGAACTGGGCCAAACAGATCCATGTGTAGCATTTGCAAACACTGGGTTGTTTTGGACTCTTCAATGGACTTGTAAGAACTTTTATGCTGTTTTCCTTTTAAACAGGAAATGCAATGTTCAGGACATGAAAACAATTTTTGTGGTAGGCCTCTCACCAAACCATTTTTTGAAATTTCTGTGATTGTCTTAAGATTTGTGTGCCCCAGCCTTCTGTGCCAAAGTTCTGTCTCTTTGTTAGAGGCAGCTGAGAACAGACAGGCATCAGCTCTGGGACACTCTTTTGACATGTCAACAACATAAACATTGCCACTTCTTTGAGCAACAAGTTTAGTTTGACCAGTTTTGATTATTGCTTCAATCTTTTTTACCATTTCTGGTCCAACAATCCTACAACAGTCTTTTGTGAAGAATGACCCAAATCCCTTGTCACTCATTTGGGACACACTCAGAAGGTTGAATTTTAGATTGTCTATTAGATTGACATTTTCAAATTTTACATTTCCAGATTGCACTGTACCAGACCCCAGAACCTTCCCTTTACTATTATTCCCAAAGGATATATCACCCCCTCCATGGATTTTAAAGTCTTTGAGGAGGGCTTTACATCCTGTCATGTGCCTGGAGCCTCCACTATCTACATACCAAAGACTATCAAAGCATGCAGAAGCTCCCTGCACATGAAGTAAAAGGGTTAGTTCATTAAGGTCTCCAAAGCCAACAAGGCTTTGGATGGGGTCTCAACAGTGTCTGGGATGGATGCAGAGTGATGGACAGTGGTTAGGTCAGGGGTTTGGACTGTTTTAGGACAGTGTTTCTCTAACCACTGTTGTGGGTCCTGACCAATCACCTGCTGGTAACCAAAAGGATGCCTGTTCACTCTGGGTTTAGAGGGCCTTTTGTAGGCCTCATAAACGTGTGGAATCCTTTGGTAAGACTGTTTTTCCTTGCCTTTTCTGAATTGATTAGCAGGGGGTGCATCAGTAACCTGAACATCTCTTTTGACAGATGTTTGGTTCAGCTGTTTTGTGACAGCTGTTTGAACTGGCACAAACAGTGGTTGTTTCTTGGTGAACTTGACAGATGATGATGAAGATGATGGACTCAAGGATGTTTTAGCCATGTACTCATTCTTTTTCACATCAAAGTTTTTGAGATACACACATGCTTGAGTTTTGTGGTTTGTTTTACCACAAACAATGCAACTGTCTGCTGAAACAATGACACTTGTTCTGTTTAAATCATAGGCTTTCAAGTGGAAACAATCTTTTGTTAGATGATTCCTTTTCTCACAGAATTCACAAAACAAGTTATCAATTTTTTCTTTCTTCTTTCTCTTTTCAGACTCCTTTGCAGCAGAGGTTTTAACCACTGCTGGGATGTCCTTGAGAGGTATGACTTTAGCTTTTGGAGCTTTAACACCATCAGTTGATGTAAAGTCCATTGGCTTGAAATTTTCAAGAATATCACACTCGTCAGACCAAGTGGGTTTAAACTGATATTTTTCAAGTTCTTCAAAAGTAGATGAACTCCTTGTTCTGCCAAGTGTGATTTTGTTACCAAGTTTGTCAGTGATTTTCACTTCTTGGCCATTCTTGTTTGTGGGGACGAACTCAGTGGTTACATCAGTGTTTTCAACAGATTTTTCACAAGTAATGCATTCATCATCATATTTTCTATACCCAACCCCAAATTTCACATTACTTTCAATCTGTTTAGCAAGCATCACCTCATATCCTCTGCAGGATTCCACCCATCTTTCACAAGTAATCTGGGTGGATTCCAACTCCTTTTTGCAAACTTGGTATTTTTCTACCATAGTTTGAAGTTGGGTTTTGGTTATGCTTTGCTCTTCTTTCAGACAGCTGATCTCTTTTTCCTTTTCAGTCAATTTGTTTTTAAGTTCTTTTAAAGACTTTTCAAATTTAACGTCATCAGTCAAGATTTTATCCCGAAGGTTTTCATTCACCTCTTTGATGTTTGCAAAAGCAATTATGCAATTGTCAGAACACAGTTTTTCAAGAACTTGAGGAGATACCTTGGCAGCTGCCATCATTGCACAGTCACATTGTTGATCTTCATCAACATCAGCCTTTTCTTCCTTCTTTTCACCAGCCTTTTCTTCCTTCTCTTCTTCTTTGTCCTCAACGGACCATGGATCTGTCATTGGTTCAATCAGGGTACCTGAACTTTCTCCCAACAGTAGTTCACCAGCCACAACAGTAACCACTGCTTCAGTCACCTCATCAACTGTTTCAAAGCTCAGCTGTTCCTCTTCAGTTTCAACCCCCTCCTGTATTGACTCTAATGCCATCAAACAAAATTCATTATGAGAAGAATCATTAGAAGCATAGAGTGCAAAATTTTCATCACTAAGATCTTCAGGTATACTGCTCCAGTCAACAAACCCTTGAGTGAAAAAACTTTGTTGATCTGGTTGTACTGCTGCTGGAGCAGTGGTTTGAGGTGCAGGTTGCACTTGTGCCTGGGGAACAGGGGTTTGAACATATTGGATCTGTGGAACAGTAGTTTGGACATAATGTACTGGCACAGGGGCAGCAGCATAGTGAGCAGTGTTCACTTGAGCTGCTGGGGCATACTGGGCATAGTGCACAGTGCTTTGGTTTTGAGGTCTAGGATTTGAGCTAGGATGAGTAATTATGGGACCAGTAGTTTGACTCCTACATTCCCTAGCGAAATGTCCCAACCTATTACACTTGTAGCACTTGATTTTCGATTTATCCAACCCAACCCTTAGATTCCCATGCAAACCTGGGAATTTTCGCCCTGTTCTTTTGTAAAATTTGCTAGTTCTAACACTTAGCAAAGCCAGTTGGTGCAGGATGTCCATTTCCTCTAAGTCAGTGGGATCGAAATGTTGTAAATCATTGAGTTCAAAGCTTAGATTATCTGACATCTGGTTTTCGTTTGCAGTGAATGCATAACTTGCAGAGTAAGGATCAGGGTTGTTAAAATTTGCACCAGCAATTATGTCAATGAAGTGATCATAACCCTGATCCTTACCACTGCTCCCAGATTCTTCTTGACCCAGAAGAGCAGTATTACCGAAAGTGTAATCATCAGTAACTTTTCCTGACTCTTGTAACCTCCTTTTCTGGTTCAACTCCCTTTCGTAGGTCAGGAGTCGACCATGGAGTTGGGTCAAGGTCAGATCCTTGAACTCAGGTGAATTTCGGGTGACAAAAGCTATGGTGTCCCATTTTTCTGGCAGTGATCTGAGGAACCTGCTATTTTGAGTTGAGTTTGTAAAAGTTGTGTTAACAAGCCTCAGTTCACTGATGAGACAACTGAAACGCTCAAATTGTTGCGTTAGTGATTCACCTTTAACGTAACAAAATGTTTCATACTGTTTGTTCAGGATTTCCCTATTGTTTTCTATGACTTCTTCGGTTCCCCCAAACTGTTCCTTAAGTGCGTCCCATAATTCTTTGGCACTGTTACAGTGTAACAGTCCAGCATATATCTCATTGGGCAGCGCTGATGCTATGATGCTAAATGCTTTAGCATCTAGTTCGATCTTTTGAAAGTCGGTTTCGGTATAATTTTCAACTGGTTTTGGAACGAACTTTTTAGCATCTTCAGCGCTTGGCACTGAAGGAACATGGGGACCATAAATGACAGACCTCCAACAACCTGTGCTTTGTTGAGCGAGGATGTGACACATCCTCCTCTGCCAGATGTTGTACTCATTTCTTTTTAGCATAGGTGGTTTAAAAAGTGAGCCGATGTTGTTTTTATCATCTTGAGATTGTGACGTCATTCTTGTTGTTTTACAGACACTGAGAAATCAACTTTAATGGTGATTAATCCTTGCTCTGTTTTTCAACGGATGAACAAACGATCAGTATCAACTATTATGAGCTGAACTATTTATGTCAAAATGATTGTTAAATCAAATTTGACTGTCCAAGCTCTGATACCAATTGTTGGATCTGAGTTTGTTTCTGATTGTATTTTACGTTTGAGATTAGGATGGAAATGAAAGAGTTGTGCAGCGGAATTAATATGAAAACAAACTTTGCATACAATCAAACGAGAGTATTGCTTTGATCAAGACATTTTCAACAAGAAACCGAATGATTGAATTATCTTTCAACAACGATTAAAAGTTATGCTTGAATACAAACTCCCCCTCAGCCAGAGCTCAGCGTTTGTTCGTGCAAAGAAGACGGTATTGCAAGAGCTAATAGAACAGTACAAAGTACTGAACTATTTATAGGCACTAGCAAACAACTGAGCATCTAAACTGACGTCACCATGAAAGTGACATCTAACCTCCTAACAAACTCTAACCTCTGATCTATACAAACACTGATGTACTAACTACTGCTATTACAATTCATTACATAAAAAGACACTTAAACAGCTGCTGCATCCTTCCACTGCTGTGAACCCAGCAGTGCTTGTCCGGATCAGCAGTACTAGTCTCAAGGCAGTAGATTGAATCTGCAGAGCTTTGGTCTTCCATCAGTCTTTGACATTGGGCAGTAGATGCAAGGCAGCAGTTGTAGGTCAGCACTTAGTAAGATCAGCAGATATGAAACCACTATCAAGGGAAGAGATTTGTATGTAAACATCTGCTTATTCTGGATCCACTGCTCTGATCCAGTTTTGGCTTTAATTATCTGTTCCTCTGATAGGGTTCAATCCCAACACCTTTGTATCCAAAAAAAGTTTTAGGATACCCCTGAACTTGTCTTCTAGATCCGCCACTGGATCACACCACCAAAAATAAACGCCATCTTTCCAAGAAACCATTCACTTTAAAACGACAAAAAAGATACTTAAAAAGGCCACAGATGCGGAACCTCATTTCTGCTATATTGAGTATTGTTCTAAATGAAGTTTCACTGAATGGATTCTACTCTGAGCTAGGTATCTCTATAAGCTTTTGCTGAATGAGATGGACAAATATTCATGAAAAAAAAAGACCCTTTTACCATTAATGAGGACGGGCGTTATGTAGGAAAATAAGGATCTACATAAGGTATTCAAAACAGGTTCAAAACGCCAAAAAGGTTAAAGTAGAAGAGGCTGATGACAGTGAAGATTTGGAAGAGAAATTAGATTATAATTTATTTTTTTTTCAATTTCTATTGTTTGTTATCTAATTCTCTGATTTTATTATCTAATTCTCTACTAACAAAAAAAATTAATATAAAACGCCAAAAACACCAAAACGCCTGATAGTGTGAAAACTGAGAGAACGGGTGCTAGCAAAGAACGATGTCGCTATAAAACGCCAAAAACGCCAAACAAGGTATTACTGGAAAAATCAACACTAATTCACAGATGAAATTGAACGAAACAGTAATTGCTAAACAGTAAAATGAAGAGACGGTAACATTATTGCCAAACATTTATTATATTAAAAGCCACTACATGGAAAACTGAATTTATTTATCTTTTCAAAACGTCATAATTGTCTGTCACATTATAGACCTGTATCCTACTTGATATAATAAACATCAAGAAAATTACTGATATTTTTTACATCAAGAAAATCTCGGCATAAAAACGCCAAAACATACTTAAAACGCCAAAAAATTTACTATGATCCTGATCTACAAACAATAAAACACCGCGTATTTATTAAACGCCAAAAAAATGGAAACGGGATGTGACACGCGTTTAAAAAAAGAAATATGAAAGGACAAAAAAGCCCCTCTGCCCTTCTCTATATCGCGTGACACGTGTTTCGCCAGGATGCGTTCTCACACTTTTGAGCGTTTTCTCATGTCCCGTTTATATATATATAGGGTGGGGTTCTAGAGTGAACACTAGTGTATTTGCGAACTGAGTGAACAAATCTTGACCATTGATTTACACACGTGGATGGCTAGGATTTCATCATCAAATCGTAAAATACTGTCACACCCCGATATTTCCACATATCACCGGTGGGCCCGGTGGGGAGTATCGTGACGTAGTTGATATCATCATGGTCAAACATACACAGAATAGCACAGCGGAAGTCTTGGAATATAAAATATTATTACAAATTCAAACGTCTGAAAATATCAAAGTATTTATTATAGACGAGCCTGTAATATCAAATCCACAGTTGGATCTTTACAGAATGTATAAAATGAAGTTTAGCAGACTTTAAGGCATCTTTAAGGATATGCAAGATCCTCTATTTCGACACCGAGCAGCTCCCAGCCTATTATGTGTAGTACCTGTCACTTAGTCTTTGGAAAATACGTCAGTTTTCACTGGTAAATACAATTAACTGACTCATTTGAAAAGAGTTTATGAAAATTGATTTAAGTGCATAAAGCACAAACCATTTATAACTTGGGACAATCTTTAATAAAATCTTGTATACTGATTTACATGTTTGGCATACATATGGGGCCGGTTTGGAAGCCGGTCATGATTAACCGACTCACCACTTATAAAACCCACAAAGGAGTTATCCCCAACATGTGAGTTATTTAGCATTTGCATCTGTCAGGTGTATGCCTACACCCCGTGCATAGGTCATGGTCATTTACAAATGAAATGAGCCAAGGATATCTAGGACATGGTCGTATTAACCCCCAATGTTTATGTTATCAAACAACACAGATTAAAATGGGTTATGCAATTTATTAATCACAATCCGATTAAATGATTTCATACCCGACCAAGTGGTATTATTATAATACCGTATCCCAAGCCCGTATAACGGAAAATAAGTTAAAAGTATTTACCTGAGCTAATACTTGATTCACAGCAAAATAACTCAATCGTATCCATTCTAACTAAATGCAGGTAGCTTTTACCGGGTGGCCCTAGTCTGGAGTGATGGTAATATATAACAAAATTCAGAATGCTAACGGTCTTATTTAAGTCGTAGACTTAGACTGGCTAGCTTAAAGTATCTAAAACGGTACGATACGCTAGATTAAGCGATGACCGGAAAAGAATGTAATTTAGACCCAACAAGTACGAAGACTTGTATAATATGGGTAAACTAAGTACATTCTGGATTTTGAAGTTTAAATGATAAGGTTAAACCCGTTTCGGCAAACTTACATAAACTAGTTACGTAAGTCTAACCGTACGCGCATAAGCGATAACGAGTAACCGGATGAGTCATGAACAAGTTCCATATGCCAATATACTTTAAACAAGTTATAATATCAGTGGGATATCAACTTGTATGCCCGTTTAGGTTTTAAAATCAAACTATGCCTCATAAGGGCGTTTTCGTCATTTTACGACGTATAAAAGGAACTTGAGTACAATATTATGTTATGATCATAAATATTCTTTGAAAACACTTTATTTATGATATAATATCAGTATGATATTAAACATATGTGTGTTCCTTAGTTTAAAAACAAAGTATGCTCCGTAGGGGCGTTTTGGTAATTTCACACATAGTCTTGAAGGCTAATTTGGGAATCTGAGTTTATAACATATACCTACTGTAACAATATTTAAAATGATTCATAAAATTAGTAGGTAACAAGTCTTGGTTGGTAGTTATGGTTTAAAACCATACTACGCGCCGAAACGGCGTTTAAGTCGTTAAATGACAATGTATGCGATCTTTTAGGAAAACTGATATTATGGTCAGGTTTATATGACCAAAATATGTTATTTAATATAGCACATCAGTAGGAAAAAGGTTTTGTAAGAAAACATGCTTTAAAACCATTTTGTGTGTTATAAGGGCATTATCGTCATTTAAGAACATAATACAAGCACTTGTGCATAAACTCAGTTTATAATCTGAATTGATATCCCAAATTATCCTAATTATGATATTAAATCAGTAGGCAATGAGTTTGGTATAAGAAATTATGCTTAAAACCGATCTATGCGCCTAAAGGGCATTTTGGTCACTTTAAAGCACAATTTACGACATTATACGCAAACTAAGTTTATGATCAGATTTGTAACATCTAAATATGTTAATCATGTTAACATATCAGTACCTAAGTTGTTTGAAAGCTTATTGGTGTCTAAAACCTTATTATTGCTAAAAAGGGCATAATAGTACGGCATATTAACGGAAACTTGCATAAGACTCGGATTACTGGTATGATCGTATAATATAACCCCAGAGGGGTTATGCTACATTATATTATGATCATAACGGAACCTAGAAACAGTAGCATACTAGTCTAATTCGGTTTATAACCAAAAGTCAACGTAGAAGTCAAACCACGCCACTTTCGGTTGCGAACCGACCCTAGACTCATAATTGTCGGGTTGAACATGCTTAGACATGTTCTAATTACCAAGTTACTAGAGTGTTAAAATATAATTTATAACTTCTGTTTTATTAGTTCAAATCATTATTTAAAAAGCTAGTTAGTTTAACTTTTTAACTTATTAGTTTGACCCGACAATTAACTAGGTAAACGAAATAATTAGGAGGTGCCCTTTTAAGGGTTAATCGCCTACCTAACTATGGTCACATAACCACTCTTAATTCGTACAGTGGTTGGACCATTTGTGATTAAACCGAAAGTCAAAGTTAATTTACGATATCTTTGACATTTCGGTTTTTAAACTAATAAACTGAACTAAGAGAGGACTAAGACACTTACATAGGGTCCTAGCTATCTTTTCTACAAGAGGAAGCTCCATTTATGGCCAGGAAACTCCAGATTTTGAGAGAGGAGAAGATTGAATGAAAAGTGCAAATGAAATGGATGAACTTACTTCCTATTTATAGGTTTCAAGAAGTTCTAAGATCTTGCCATGTGTAAGTGTGTTCTCCAACGAATTATCTTGGCCTTACAAGTGTTTGGTTGTGGTTAGAAGCCTTGCTAAGGTGTTAACTTGGTCATTACACAAAGAACTTGCAAGAACAGCCCCTAGATTTGCAAATTGTTGCTGAAAATCAACTTTCTGGAACTGGGCCTTCTGTCATGCCCCGCGTAAGAATGAGGGCAGGTCTACGCGGCCCGCGACCTCCCTGCAGATCAGCAACAGTTTTGTTTTTAACAGGTTTGGTCCCTGCACTAGCATAAGCACATTTTTGGCACATTTGACCCCCGTTAAGCTATTTTCAAGGCTCTATAAGGTAGTGAAAGTATAGAGGACACAAAATATGCTTGGAAATATCTCGGATGTCGGTTCGTTTGGTCGTACGGTCGCGTTATTCGTCTAATTACGACAAAACTCGAACGGACGCGAAAACGATCCAAATTAAGCGACGAATTGTATTTTTGCATGCCGATCACTAAAATAAAATATTTTAGTGTCTACAAAAATTTTTGGATGTCCAAGTGTGGTCAGAACGTAAGATATGCGCGTAAATGCAAACTTACGCAGTTTATGACGCTTTTAACCCTTCTTCTTGAAAGTTTGCGCATAACGATAACGAAACACTGGGAATTTCTTATTACTTATTCTTGAGAGTATAATCGAACACTACGAGGCCCTGGGTTCGTTAAAAGGTCACTCAGAGGTAAGAATTAACATGTTGACACGTTTAACCCTTGTAGTTTATAATCTTTCGATTATTTACATAAACGGCTTCTTATATCCAATATATTACTCGTTTAAGAATATATTCTTCGTGTATGGTCATTCAGAGGCACAAGTTTGGCATGATGACACTTTTAGTCCCTTCGGTTCCATATTTTGATCGTTTTACAACTTTAGTGCTTCAAACCCAACCTTTCATATGATTAGGGTTTGGGACACGTGTCTTCACATAATTGGACACGTTTTTTTTCGTGGTGTTACATCCTCACCCCGCTTAAAAGAAATCTCAACCCCGAGATTTACTGGAACAAGTGAGGTACTTCTGTCGCATAGTGGACTCAACTTCCCACGTATATTCAGGGTCTCTACGAGCATCCCATTTAACCTTTACTATAGGCACGTGCTTCTTTCAGAGCTTTTTAGCCTGTCGATCCTCGGTCGATATAGGTCTTTCAATAAACCTTAGGCTTTCATTAATCTGTACGTCTTTAATCGACATTTCTAGCGATTCATCAGCTAGACATTTCTTTACATTACAGATGTGGAACACATTATGAATTTCCACTAAGCTCCTCAGGCAAGTTTAGCTTATAAGTTACACTGCCGACACATTCGATGATCTCGAATGGTCCAATATATCTCGGGCTTAGCTTAGCCCTTCTTACCAAAACGCATCACACCTTTCCAGGGTGATACTTTTAGTAAGACCTTGTCGCCTACTTCAAACTTTAGAGGTTTTCGCCTCTTGTCTGCATAACTTTTCTGCCTATACCTGGCAGCTTTCAGGCGATCACGAATTTGGACAATTTTGTCCGTTGTTTCAAGGACTATATCAGGTCCTGATAACTGAGCTTCTCCTACTTCTACCCAACAAACAGGCGTTCTGCATTTTCTCCCATCCAATGCCTCAAAAGGCGCAGCCTGAATGCTAGTATGGTAACTATTATTATAGGAGAACTCGATCAACGGTAGGTGATTATCCCAACTACCGCCCAAATCAATAACACATGCTCGTAGCATATCTTCCAAAGTTTGAATTGTACGCTCACTTTGTCCATCTGTTTGAGGATGGTAGGCAGTACTAATATTCAAACGAGTGCCTAAGGATTGTTGAAAACTTTTCCAAAAGTGAGAGGTGTATCTAGTATCTCTATCAGATATAATAGATACCGGCACTCCGTGGAGGGCTACAATCCTATCCACGTAAAGCTGGGCTAACTTATCGGAGCTATGAGTCTCCTTGATGGGTAAGAAGTGTGCTGACTTAGTCAGCCTATCGACTATGACCCATATAGTATCATTTCCATGCCTTGTTTTAGGTAACTTGGTTATAAAGTCCATGGTTACCATTTCCCACTTCCATGTGGGAAGTTCAGGTTGTTGTAACAAACCTGAGGGCTTTTGATGTTCAGCTTTAATCTGAGCGCATGTCAGACATTTGGCTACATGTGTGGCAATAGATTTCTTCAAACCTATCCACCAATAATTAGCTTTCAAATCCTGATACATTTTGTCACCTCCAGGGTGAACTGAGTATTTGGAATTGTAAGCTTCCTGGAGGATTATTTCTGGAAATCCTCCATGAATAGGAACCCAGATCCTTCCATTAAATCTGAGGATTCCATCCTTCCCAGGTGCTAACTGTTCAACAGTTACACCTAACTTTTCATTTGGAAGGTTAGCTTCCAAAACGGCTTCCTTCTGTGCAACCAACAGTCTTTCATTCAAGCTATTCTTGAGCTCAATGCTCTTGGCATTAATCCTTAAAGGTTTGACTCTTTCCTTTCGGCTTAGAGCATCAGCGACTACATTCGCTTTGCCAGGATGGTAGCTAATTTCACAATCGTAATCATTTAGAGTCTCCATCCAGCAGTGCTGTCTCATATTGAGCTCTTTTTGATTAAATAAGTGTTTGAAGACTTTTGTGATCCGAATAGATTACACATTTAGTCTCATACAAATAATGTCTCCACAACTTTCGTGCAAATACAACAGCACCCAACTCCAAATCGTGGGTGGTGTAATTCTTTTCATGCACATTTAATTGTCGTGATGCATAGGCAATCACCTTGCCATGCTGCATAAGTACACAACCCATACCGGTGTGTGACGCGTCACAGTAAACGACAAACTCTTCAATTCCTTCGGGCAATGTCAACACCGGAGCATTGCTCAATTTCTACTTAAGAATCTCAAAAGATTCTTGTTGTTTAGGACCCCAATCAAACTTTATATTCTTGCGGGTCAGAGAAGTTAATGGTGCAGCTATTCTCGAGAAGTTCTCAATGAATCTTCTATAATAACCAGCTAATCCCAGAAAACTGCGAATTTCTGTTGGTGTTTTTGGTGCCTCCCAGTTCATGATGGCTTCTATTTTAGCGGGATCTACTTGGATACCACGCTTGCTCATAACATGTCCAAGGAATTGGACTTCGCGAAGCCAGAATTCACACTTGGAGAATTTAGCATACAGCTTCTCCTACCGAAGCAATCCCAAAATACACCAAAGGTGTTTCTCATGGTCGACTTGACTACGAGAATAAATGAGTATGTCGTCTATAAAGACAATGACAAACTTATCTAAGTATGGCTTGCAGACTCGATTCATGAGGTCCATGAATGCTGCAGGTGCATTAGTGAGTCCGAAAGGCATCATTAAGAACTCATAATGTCCATACCTCTTTCTGAACGTTGTCTAAGGTACATTTTCAGTTTTAACCTTAAGTTGACGACACCTTGATCTCAAATCAATCTTCGAGAAGAAGCTTGCCCTTTGAAGTTGGTCGAACAAGTTGTCGATCCTGGGCAAAGGATAACGATTCTTGATCGTTACCTTATTTAATTCACTATAATCAATGCATAAACGCATTGATCCATCCTTCTTTTTCACAAACAATATAGAAGCTCCTCAAGGCGAAGAGCTGGGTTGTATGAAACCCTTTTCCAGTAAGTCATCTGATTGAGTCCTGAGCTCTTCCATTTTTGTAGGCGCTAACCGATATAGAGCTTCTATAACAGATACGACTCCTAATAGGATGTCAATCCTAATTCCACTTTGCCTCTCAGGAGGTAAACAGGGCTGTTCATCACTTGTGCTATGTAAAGGACACATTTGCTTTACGAGTGTATGGATGTCTTAAGTAGAGATGCCTACTTAGACATTTCTATAATGGATATCTTCTTTGAATACCACTAGCTGACTTTAGTACAATATGACCATTGGAATATCTTAGTGGTTCCATGCATTAAACCTCCATACTGATCAGGCATGGAAGCAATCTATGGGACACACTAGGTTACGCCAATCCTCATATGGTGCTTTTATCAAACATAGTTGGCACTCGCAGTTGATAGAAATCAATGAGAAAATAATTAAAATAACATATATTGTCGTACTCTATTTGAAGAAAGAGTACTCTTAGATTTTTCAGAAGGATCATTGTCGAGGTTAGAAGAGACGGTCTCTATGGTTTCATTGGTAGGTTCTACCTTATACTTAATGTCTGGAGTTCTTAGTATCAACAAAAGTTTGCTAAGCTTATGGTCTATGAAAGACTTATTATTGCATGTATTAGAAACAGGACACTTAGCAGAAATTATCATTGATAAATGATAATGAATGTACCTGGTGATATTATTTATATGTACTGCCTCTGACATTCATCAGGTAGTTCAGGCATTTCCCTTCTTAGCCTCTTTAGGCTTCTTGGTTTTTTTTTGGGCAATTAGTTTTGATGTGCCCTATTTCATTGCAACCATAGCAGGTTGCGTCCTTTATGTTTTGGCACTCCAAAGTTTTGTGCCCTTCTTTATTACAGATTCCACAAGGCTTGGCTTGTGAATCTAAAGTGCATTTCCCTTTAGTCGCCTTCTTTGCGCAGCGAGTCTTTATATTCCCTTTCTCGCCACAACCATAGCATGTGGCGTCTTTCAAGTCCTCGTATTCATGAGTCTTGTGATCCATCTTCTTGCAGATGCCACATCCTCTGTTATGTTTACGGAAACATTTTCCGAAGTGTTGTTTCCCGCAGGTTTCACATTTGGGTTTCGCCTCAATCGGCTTGGACTGGTTATAGTTTGAACCGGTCTTACCCTTTTTGTAACCCTTATTTAGGGTATTATCGCACTTTCGCTTATGATC